>VZRI01007957.1:711281-840613 GCA_013397515.1 Upupa epops
CCTCCTCCTCCTCCTCCTCCTCCTCCCCGCCCTCCACAACGGCTGCCCCCAGCGGGTGCGCCGTGCTCAGCCCCAGGCGGCGGCTGCGGACACCCTGCCTCCGCGCCTGATCCCGACAAGGGGAGAGGATAACAGGGCGGGAGGGGGGACCTGGTGCCGGTGTCCTTGGGGAGCGCGGCCAAGCAGGGCCGCCTACATTCCGCGGCGCTGCCCGGTATCCGCCGCCACCTGCTCGGAGCTGCCACGGCGCGCAACGGCAGCGCAGCGCAGGGCAGGGCAGGGCAGGGCAGAGCAGGGGAGGGGCTGGCGCAGACTCCCGCTCCGTGGGGCGTGCGGAAGAGCGGGAGCAGCGGGGCCCTGGCCGAACTGGCAGAGGAAGACCCACAAAGTCCTCGGTCCCCGGCTGCTGCAAGATAGTGAACTGGAGGGAGAGGTTCCAGCGGTCTCTCCTGGGGGTTGAGGATGGGCCACCTCAAGCGGGACAACTCAGCGGGTCTTCGTGATCCTTTGGGTGCCAGTGCAACCCGACTGGCACGGGGCGAAAACTTGCATCATCGGTAACGTCAGTATCAATGCAACCGCCAAGCAAGTGTCTTCCTCAAAGCTATCCGAACCTCAAAGAGGTTTACAGATCTCACTCACGTTTTTTCGTGGATGTCACTGAGAACAGTATTGTTGTACGCTTCACTGGTCGCGCAGTGTGGCCTCACAACGTATTTCTCGTGGGTAGAAATGGTGAAACAATCCAGCAGAGTTTGAAGGACAGAAAGACATTTTTTCTGAACTTGTACAAAGTTTGCCTAAACACACTAGCGACATGAAGCTCACTGAGCTTGGTAACTCATAACATCAACGTCCTTCTACTACTACTACACGGGGCACCTGAGCACATTTCCTGTGTGGTGCTCCCTGCCCTGCAGTTATCCCAGCTGGCAGTCCACTCTTCTTCCTGTAGCCGTAGTATTAGTTACTACAAGAACTTGAAACCTGGTACAAATGGCAAAGCGTTCCGGGGTTTATCAGCTACACAGTTAAGGAGTAGAATTAATGACATTCTTAAAACATCAAAGGAGAAGTTACAGCCTAGTTAAGTCATGGGTAAGGTGAGGATGACGTCTTTAACGCTTTGCATTCTGGTTAACACTTGCTGCTTAAGAATATGGAGGAGTCAGCTTACATTGGTTTGGTCTGGTCCTGTGTCTATCTAGACCAATTTAATAAAAATCTGTACTACTTTTCCTGCTAAATGAAGTTTTGGAAAGCTTTGGGACCCTTCCAGTATCACAGGAGCTCTTTGATTGGAAGAGACCTTTAAGATTATCAAGCCCAAGCATTAACCCAGCACTGCCAGGTCATGACTAAATTATGTCCCTAAGCATCACATCTACACGTCCTTTAAATACTTTCAGGGACTATGACTCCACCACTTCCTTGTATAGCCTGTTCCCATGTCTAGAAACTCTCTCAGTGAAGAAATTCTTCCTCAGAAAATCAAACAGTCCATGCATTCTCCTAGAGGTAATTCTAAGCTTATATTTTAGTTTTATTACCATTACCTGACTGAGTTATCTGAACTAATTTTATAGTTAAGGATCTGAATTTTATATGAGAAACAGGGCATCTGTCTGTTAAATCAAGAAACAAGCCCACTTGTAGTATGAAAATATTTTACCATGTCCCCAGTGCTCACTTGTGTAGAATAATAGTAGCATGCAGGAGTTCAGAAAGGCAGAAATGAAATGAAACTGGATGAATCAGTTTACAGTGCATTGGCTGGGACAACTTTGCACACTCCCCATTTTTACGGTTGCAGCTCGTTAAATTTTATTATTAGAGAGTGTTGAAAATTTCCATTAAACTGCTGTTTCTATACTTTCTAGATGATCATGAGCATTGCTGGGAATATACCCAAGAGGATAAAGGAGGTATAAATCATTGGTTTAGTAGACATCACCTGAGAAATGTGCAGAAACGGCTGTGAAAATGTGGAGTCAATAGAGACTCTTCCAAGACTGACTTTATCAAGCAATTTTACAGTGGCATAGACTTTGTAATGTTTAACATTATAGTTCAGTTGCCATTTATCTGCTGAAACAAAATTTTGCGTATCAGGAACTTCACCACACTGCTGTAAGGCTCATTATTAGATACAGTAGCTGGTCAACAGTAATTATTTCACTGTTCTGACACAGCTACAGGTTTTTCATGTTTTCCAGTGATTTAATTCCTGCCCTTACTGTCTTTAGTAAGCTTCTTGGCAGCTTTCCCAGCTATTCTAACAGTTGGTGACAGTTTAAACAGAAATATTGATAGTTTTTCTACTAAATGTGTAAAATGGGAAACTTCAGTAATGGAGTACAAAGAAATCAAGTTTACTCTGGGACCTGGTTTTTTTACTTGATGATTTACCAAAACTTTAAGATTCATCTATGAACAGCAATAGTACTAACAGCAACAAGGACCTCTGAGATTTGCGTGTCTTTCACACTGGGTACACAAACCTAAGTGATGTGCATACACCATTCTGAAAACATTTTGAATGAAGTTCACCAAGGTTATTTGTTGATGTCTCTTAGAAGGCAGAATGAACTTTAAAAAACCAAAAATAACAAGGCACTAAGATTGTCCGAGATCTAATTATGTAAGGTAAACGAAGTATAAAACATTATTGTAAGGGGTTATGAGGAAAGGATTATACTAATCAGGAGAAAAATTGTCAAGAGTTGCTAGTTTCCAAAAATCACAACTGCTTTCCATGTACCTAATGAGAAGACACCATGTTACAATATGAGTGGCATATACATACTTCTGAATGTTGAACTTTTATGCACTAATATGCCATTGAATGTGACAATTCATTTACTAACAGGTATATTGTTGGAAGATGTCCATGAAGAAGCAATTATCTGCCTGGCCGTGAGAAATAAGAGATGGAGCATAGGATGAGAAGAATCAGAGCTTACGATTACTAATGATTACTATTCAATTTCTGTTTACAATAAAAATCAAGTTGAAATCCCCTGCATAGACACTGCAAACATACAAGAAGTGAGATCTTTAAAGTCCCTTCCAACATGAATCATTCTATGAATCTATGCTCTCAGTGCAGATTACCAAGAGTCACCAAGACCCTCCTGGCTATGTTCCTGTGCTACTTAGTCTAGGTGATCCTGCTGTGTCAGGGGGATTGGACTACACAATCTTTCAAGGTCCCTCCCAATCCTTAATGATTCTATGATTCTATGATTTTTATCTGAATGTTAAACATATTTAGGCAGTGGAATGCTGCAGGGTACTTGTAGATTTTAGTATCAATTTGAAAATTTTCAGTTCCATTTTGTCTTCAGAAATACCAGAGGTTATGTCATTTTTCAGTCCTTATCCACAAGAGCTACTTGGAGACACTTTGTGTCTGCTGAGAATTTGTTGAGTGTTTTCATTTTCCTTTCCCTTTTTCTACCTCTCCAGAATTTTTCTCTTTGCTTTTTTTTTCAGCCTTCCAGTTATTGATAAAGTTCTTGGCACAGATTTCCAAACTCTGAAACATAGAACACAGGATTCCAGTGAATAAAAAGGCTTGTGGAATCTTTTCACTGTCTTCTATGGGCTCTGGATAAAGCCCTAGGGCCTTGTCTACCCTACAAATAATGCATAAACAATATCAACACAGAGCTACAGTACTGAGCTCTGTTAGTAAAGTATTTGCCAGTGCCAGAATTCATTCAGACACTGTCAGAGGAACCCACTTGCTGAAGAGAAGCTATGCCAAATCATTTGCCACAATCAGGTTTTGTCTACTGATGAGCATTCCTGAAAAAAATACCTTCCTGTGACATGAAGAGGAACACCTGTGGGGTATGTTAGTCTAAAGGCCTATTAAACCATCATAGTACATGTATCCCATCATGCAACTTACTCATATGGTTTATAAACATATTAAGAATATAGTTCTTAGCTGGTGTTCCTCTTTATGGGTATTTGTTTAATTTCTCACCCTATTCTCATCTTTGGTGAGCTGAAAGGGAATGTGAAAACACCATGGCTTTGAATAACAACTTTTCTTCATCATTGTAGGAATATATTGGTGGAACATGAAGCAAAAAAACAGCTTCTCATTGTGTTGATGGAAACTGGGAGGATTGCACGGGGTCAGGATATGACAGCACAGACTTTTGAATTGGCGTGAAATGTAGAGGAATATTACAAATATAAATACGTGGAGCAAGTTCATCGCTGTTACCCTTGAAGTGCAACACACTCCTGCTGCTACTCATGCTGAAAACACACGCTATCTCTCCCGCATAAATATTTGTTCCTGAGCAAAGTCCTGTAACACCTGCAGAACGCCTTTTCTGGCACACAGGCCAGTACACAAGTGTCAGAGCATGAAAGGCCAGCAGGAAATGAATTTCACAATTCCATATAGGGACTGTGACCAGGAAGCACACGGTCTTCAAATCTACTCTCACAATATTCAAAACATTCTGGACATGCACTATGATTAGACATGCGGTCTTCTGAGGAGGAAGGGGGTTGTCTTGGGTTATGGAATATAAAAATTTGTATTCTATTCTCATCCGTTGAAAGCAGTTGAGAAGATACGTAATTTTATCTCTTGCATAAGAATGGGACTCAGGGGCACTAGGATACCTCTCTCCACTAGATTTTGCAGAGGAGAGGAGCCACATGGCTGCCACTGAACCTTCGGAGGAGGAGGAGGGGGCGGGGGGGGGCACTCGGCGGCACGGAGACGCTCCCCGGGAGCCGCTGAAGCTGCGGCGCCTGCGTGAAGCGGCGCTTGGGAAAAGCACGCGCGGCGGCAGCAGCGTGGAGCTGAGCGGGGGCTCGCTCTCTCTACGGGAGTTTCCTGTCCCCGGACCCTGCGGTGCCCAGCTGGAGCCGCTTCGCGTGCTTTCGGTGCCACTTCTCTGCCACCGCTGCCTCTGCTTCTCCACGGCATCCGGCCTCCCTCCGAGACCTTCTGTCTCCTGCCCCAGAGTCCCCACTGTTTCCCGCGCCGAGCAGAGCTGCTGCTGTGGCTGCCCGGCTCCTGGCTACCGCGGACATTTTCCGGCCGCTCCCTGCCGCCTCCTGCCTGCTGCTGTCTTCCGTCTGCGCCCGCACCGAGGAAAAGAGAGCCACATCCACCGCTCCAGGAGGACTCAGCCACCACCCTCTCTAACAGGGTGTCAGGTTGACTCTGTCGGGATTCCTAGGACTTTCTTTTGTCTGGTTGTTTGGGTGTACTGTTGGTGTTTCTTAGTGTTCTTAATAAAGGATTGCTGTTCATTTTCCCAAATCTTTTGCCTGAAAGCCCCTTAAATTCCAAAATTATAATATTCTGGAGGGAGGGGGTTGACCGGCTCCATTCCAAGGGAGACTCCAGCTTTCCCTAACCGACACCTGTCTTCCCAAACCGAGACAGGGGTAAAAGCAGACAGCTGAAATTTTGACATTTTTAAGATAATTCTTGGCATACTTAGATGAAATAAGAAATAAGGAATTAGAGAGAGGTGATACATGACCTATTTCAGTCTCTGCTTCATGTTTCTTTATGAATGTCAAAGTCTTGTTTCTTTTCCTCCTCTTTCTCTACTTAATTCTCCTTTCTTGCCCAGTCCCACTTCTCCTTTCATCTCACATCCTTTTATTGCCATCCCTTCCCCAACAGTCAAATGATAAATAGGAGAATCCCCATGAGCTAAAACATATGACATATTGTCATACATTGCCAGGAATCAGATTTATTCAAGGTTGAAAAGATTATCACAGTAAACTAGTAAGCTTTCCAAAATTCAGTGCACTACTTTAAAGCAAACTGTTGCTTTAGTTCTTCAGAGAAGAAGCCAAATAGTTGAAGTTCATCTGCAAATATTTAAAATCTGTAATGACAACCAAGTTGTCTTCTCCAATACAAAGCTGACTAACTAACCTTGGCACAGGTAGGACAAGTCCATCAAGGTGCAACAGGAAGGAAAAGCTGAAATCAGTGTCAAAAAATCATTTGACAAGATCACTTTTGTTTTTTAATCAGTTATTGATTACACTAACACAGGGACTGCAGCACACCACAGGAACATCACTGAGGAGATCATCAGCAAAGTGGCCTGAGAGCTAATGCCCAATGTCAAAAGAGAGGCTTCATTCAGATCTCGTTTCACTGAGTAAAAAGACATCCTCTGTGCAGAACCTTCAGCAGCTGAAATTCCAGGACTCAAGAAAATATTTGTATTTAAAATCACATGTTAAAATTACAGAATGGTCTACTTCAGGACCATACCTGAGCACAGGTTCTGCTGCTTTCTGAAGAAGCTGTATATTTAGCTTTGAGAACAGAATTTAAAGCAGATTAACTCACAGACCCAAACCAAAACAGATAGGTCAGACAGACAAGACAAGATTAGCTCTACCGATCTTTCTGCTGTCGGGGAATTAACAGCTCAGGAGCCTCCCAATTTGCCAGAAGTTCACACTGTGGGTCCACACCAATCCAGCTGACACTGCAGTTACATCTATCATGGTGTCTGTGCTAGGGTTTCAGTTTATGTCGAGTTTAATAGCCATTCCCTCCCATGGAGGCAAATGTGCATTCTATATGCCTCGGTATTATTTTCTATGGTCTTTCCTCCTTTGGAAAAAAAACAAAATCAAAACCAACAACAAAGGAACACCCGCTTCAGCTAATAAGTTATTCAGAGCTTCAATAATATCATAAGCTGATGAGTTTAATATGCACGTATGTTATAACTGAGGGAGCTATAACAGTCTCAAGGAATAAAACATTGGCTGTGTTTCCAGCACCACAGAAATTACAAATGCAAAACCTCACCTATAATCCAGGCTAGCCGACAAAGACTGTAATTACAGATAGGCTGTTACAAGAGGTCGATAATTAAAATCTACCGGGGTCAAATAACTATTTTCTAAAAAGGAAAACAATTTCTTGCTAACCTGTTAAACTGATAACATAGTACATAGAGGTGGTTCATTTGGTACTTGGTTTTGTAACAGCAATTTCCACCTTGTAAGATTTATCAATACGCCACTGAAGTTTCCTTTCATTTTTCTTACAGGATCCAATACCTACTCCAGTTCACACCTTGAAATGAGTGCACTGAATGCTACTTTCTCTATAATTTTTCACCTGAAAGACAATTTAAAGTCTAAAACTACTGAGCAGGGATGTGGTTGGTGTCTATGTTTACTTGCTTCTTAGGCATGGCCTGTGTGCTTAAAAATAGAGACTGATGAACTCTAAGAGTTCCAAGAGCTGCTTTTCATGCAGTTGAATTGCCTATGACCATGGCAGGACAGACAGCAGCTGCCAGTTACAGCTTTAGTCAGCCTGGTTTGTGAGTCACCCTCCTCCTGTCTGTGAGGTCTGTCTTGGTATTCTGAGTTTAAATGGTTTTGATAATTAGAATCACTAGGGATTGGAAGGGGCCTCGAAAGATCATCCAGTCCAATCCCCCTGCCACAGCAGGACCACCCAGACCAAGTCACACAGGAACACAGCCAGGCGGATCTTGAACATCTCCAGGGAAGAGACTCCACAACCTCCCTGGGCAGCCTATTCCAATGCTCCATTACCCTCTCTGTGAAGAAGGTCCTTCTGATATCTATAGGGAACCTCCTCTGTTCCAACTTGTACCTGTTGCCCCTCGTCCTGCTCATTTAATCAGTACAGGAAGACCTTACATTGATTCTGTTTAGGCTGAATCTTTCCACAACTCTCAACTGTGTGTTTCAGGCAAAAGAGGTGGTACTAAAAATGCTTGAGAATCATCTATCCATTCAAATCTTCTGGAACACTGAATTTTCACCACTTGCCACCTGTTAAATACAGCAGAAAATTTTAGCATATTTTGTTAGTGTATAATAGTAGAGTGAATAATTGTAAGCAAAGAATTAGGACAATTTCATATCTTTTTTCCTGTAAGCAATGTTCTGTAAGAAGCATAGATGTTTTTATCAGTGTGTTCACCCAAGGAAGGGACCATGTCTACATGCCTTCACACACTGAGACCCTAATCTGTGCTTAGAGCATAAAAAAATTGGCAAAATATTTATGATGAAGTTTTACCACTTGATACTTCTAAAATAAACAAAGAAAAACCTTGAACTGAATCATAGAATCATGGAATGTATTCGGCTGAAAGGGACCTCCAAAGGTCATCTAATCCAAACCCCCTGCAGAGAGCTGGGACATCCTCAACTAGATCAGGTTGGCCAGAGCCTTGTCGAACCTCACCTTAAGTATCTCCAGCGATGGGGTCTTAACTACCTCCCTGGGTAACCTGTTCCTCTGTTCAACCCCTGAATATACCTAGCTTAGTCTCATCAGTTTTGAAATCAACGGCAAACTGGTTCATTTGCTAGCCAATGTGACTACTCATAGGAGTTCTGTTATGAATGACACTCAGGCTGTGTCAGGGGAGGCATAGTTTGGATGTTTGCAAACATTTTCTTCACCAAAAGGGTTATAAAGCTTTGGAACAGGCTGAAATGAGTTGCTGTCCCTGGGAGTATTTAAAAGATGTGTAGATGTGGCACTTAAGGACATAGTTTTGCGGGACTTGGCAGTGTTAGGTGTAAAGATAGGCTCAATGATCTTAAAGGTATTTTCCAACTTAAATGATTCGGTGTGTTTTATGCCAATACTTAACCTCCTAATGTTTGCTTTGATTTATATGCCTGCCACAAGGCATGTAATTGCAACAACACTTCTTGGCCACTATCACTTTGGAAGCCTCACCACATAGCCATGTGGAGTGAATTTTTTTTGAAGGAAATCACTGTTTGATCTCATCCTCTCTATCTCATTTCAGAATTTTCTGCTGATGCACATAGTTAAAGGGTTTTTTCTGGCCACCATGTGTAGATTGCACTCTTCTGTCAGAAACTGTTACTCTTTTGTGGTGACTGCAATTCTGTATTCCCGCTCTTCATCGTAAGAATGTTTTATATATTTATTGTGTCCACCTTTGCAGAACACCTTCGTATTCATAGCGTCTTCTTGCATTCTTAATTCTTATACAATTAATACACTTCCTTGCCTTTTTTAGAGTCTCGTGCTTTTAGGATATGATGATTTTTTTGTAACTTTTCTAGTTGCATGTTTCTTTGCTTAATCAAATCTTAATTTCATCTACTCCCTTTTACATTTTCGCTCCAGACATTCAGAATTTATTATGTAATATTAATACTACTTTTTCTGGTCTTTGTGTTTCCTCTTTACACATACTGATCCATGATACTGTCAATAATTCACCGCTGCTTACCAAAAAAACCTTTCTAATTCCTAATGCAAAGGCAAACGTATGCCCAACTAAGGATGTAAGAGTCCACAGAGCACTTAAAGGACCTTCTTTTTGCTAATGTTGCCTCTCCATCTTCCCATCCGTACCACAATTTCTCTTTCTGTTTGTCTTCTTTAATGCAGACATTTTCTTCTCTAGCAGCTTTCTCCTCTCAAAATGCTTCTTGCAACTAATCACCAGAGCTGAGAAATAACCACCCCTGCAGCAAGCCACAGTTTTCCTTGGTCTCAGATTTCACCAGTCTCCAAAGAAAAGGTAAAGCTCCCCTTTAATCATGTGCTTGCAGAAGGGATTGAAACCAAATACCTGAATGCATGAACTGAGGCTGCACAGGTGGGAGCAAGCAGGATTCGACCCTTGTTTCCATAAATAGTGAAGGATAAAGTCAGCTGCAGTTGTCAGCATCATCAGGAGGCTCTTCTTACCGGGTGCTAGTGGAACTAATTGTAAAGCAGCATCTAAGTGTGTGGGAGGCTGGAGGTAATTTGAGTGATGGTGGAAGGTGCCAGACTTATCAGACATGAAGACGTTGCTCTAGATTTTGCTTCTGTAGTGCTTTATACCTATGCTAACTCAGTGCAAAACACTGCTGGTTTGACTGGGGAATTTTGATTCAGTACTTGCTAGCACACTTGTTTTGCAGCACTAGTGACTAGGCAAAGTCCTCTCTTCACAAAATATTTACTGTATATGCAGAAGGATTAACAGCATCATTTTGCTGTTTTCTGCCTATTCTGCTGTAGAGTCAGTAGTTCCATGTTTGCAAAATTATTCAATACATCTTTAGCACTGCAACTAAGCAAATTAATGAGCTTTCTTATGCATCAAACCAGGAGGGCATTCATTTGTTAGAGGAGAGCATTGCAGAAACCACTCAGTCTGGAACAGTCCTGTGCTATACTTCTCTATTTTTCTCTTGGCTTGCTCCACACTATTTTAACAATTGTAGTGAAATCCAAAAATAAACACCTAAAAGGTAGGATACTGTTATTTTTTCACCTCTGTGGACTTAATATAAGGCAGACGGAAAATATATATCTGCACTTCCACCAGTCAAAAAACATCCAGCTCTTGACTCTACTTGGGATTGCCAGTAAATTCTTTTTGCATGTGAAACGTAAGACATTTCAGAGCTACTGGTTTCATCAGTCACAGTGGACAACATTGGCAGTTATTTTCAGCCCAGGACAAAGCCTTCAGTCCAACACCCATGACTTGTAAGAGTGTTTGCACTGCAATGCAATATTTCAAGCTGAGCTTTAGTGCCTACAGTGGAATGGAATGCTTCCATTATAAGCCTGACTTTCTTTCACATTGCAAGAAAATTTGGCCTGCTGTCACCAAGTCACACGGCTCATATTCAGGTCTGACTATCTGCTTGGAGGATGACTCTACCAAGAAGTAACTAACACACCTAGGCAGTCCTGTTCTCCCTGGGGGCAGATGTTCCACTGGACCCCAGAGCAAATGTCATTGATGCTTCTAGCCTACACCAGTGCCGACTTCCTCAACAGTCACCTTATAGAAGGTTTTTGTTTTATTCTTACCTGGTAATGAAAGAGACCTGGTAAAGTATGGCTGCTCTTGAGAAAATAGCATATAACAACTTCCTGCTGAGAATCCAGATCTGTTATCTCAACTATCTCCTTTTGCTCCTGCAGTCCAGAGAACGACAGTGATCTCTGCAGCTGACAGGATCAGTTTTCATCTTCCTCTTGACACCTGTGTCTCTGGCCAAAGGTTTTCTGCCAAAAGCAATACGGATGCAGAATTTAGACTCCTTTTAGTCTCTGCCAACTGTCTGCTTCCACATCTCCCTGGCACTGCAGTGATTAACCATCTGATCACCTTAATATTTGTAAACAAGTGGGCTGAATATGAAGAGGAGTTGCAATTCCACTTTGAAACCAGCAGCTTCCACTACACATGTCATCACCCAAAGCAGAATCCTGTGTAAAATCATTAGTACTATTTTCCAACATCTGTTGTGTCTAACACAAAGGGAAATTTATGAAGTTGAGAGAACAAGAGCTAGAAGAATGCAAAAATTAATGGCCCTGAGAAAAAGCCTCGCAAATAGGCTTGAGTGAGCCTGAAACAGGATTTAGATCCGATAAACTGATGCTACTTAAGATCTACCCTAAACTGATGGAAAACAAGTCTTTGATTATAAATAAACAGGACTATGCCACAGACACGCCTGATTTCATCACCAGTTTTTCATCAGACCATAGAATAAGCACTGAACTTGACTGTTCATGTCAACCATAAGAGTCCAGCAAGTTTAAAACAAAGATAACTGTGCAAATAATAAATACCCTAAGCAGTAACCTAAACTCGGGTTAGTTTAAAAAACGGGTAACTACTTCGCTCAGCCCATTTTTGGATCCAAGAGGAGCTGGCAGAAGAAAAAAAACACATCAGCTCTGGAAGCCAAAGGCAAAGAAACAATGTGAGGAACAAAACGAAAGTTACCTTGTGAATAGCAAGTTTCAGCTTGCTTCTAACTGCAATAATAAGAAAGCAAAGTGATTCACTCTGGCAAAGTTTTCCAGCTTGAGGAGCTTGAAATAATGTGACCGCCCACCACAACTGCTGCTTGCAAATGAGCTTGGGGTGGGGGCCAGGGGCAGCCCAAGAGTGCTGAGGTGATATGGGGAAGGTGGAAATGGAAAGTTCATTTTCAGCAGACATATTGCAAACGTGTAAAAGCAAAATTCAGTAATGATTATTTGTTCTGTGAAAAAAAATCTGCTCTGCTCTTCCATAGCAGCAGGCAGATGGATCTTAGTGCATAGCACGTAGCAAGCCCAGTGCCTTGGAGGAACCACTGGGTCACTGAATAAAGCATTCATTTTGTGAATTTCTGAGAGATGGTATTCAGTAGAGACAGCGGGCAAGAAGGGTTGAGTGAGTTACCTGTGTAACGCTACTCACAAAGTGAAAACACCCTGACAAACCCAGTATTGATTTACTGCCTGCATGTGTTTAATGCTTATCTAGATGTTCAAACTGGGTCTCAGATTGCAGTTTGTAAAAAGGTGGCAAATCATAGCAAGATTTTTCACCTAAACTGTTGACAATTTTCAAGTACAGATGTGCTGATTCAGCTTAAAAGGAAAGCTACAAAATAGCAGCTTTCATTATTGTCATCTGAATTAAACCTCCAAGACAGTTAATTGTGTGCGCCCACTTTGAACTTTGTCAAAAAGAATCTAATAGGTGATGAATTTCATTTTTTCAACCTATATTTAGGCGGGCACGCCAACCTTTTTTTAAAATTATTATTCCCAAATGGCTTATCACCAAAATTATATTTTGTCCCCAGGCATTTTTCTCATTTCTTTCTATTCTGTAATTCAGTGACCACAAAATTACAGGAGCTTAGCTGCAGAAAGATTAATTTTAGGTTGTAACTGTTTCATCTCTCTTGGGCGTTCCTCTTCGGGGACCATCTGCATGCACACATGATAGTGTGATACCCACAGGTCGTTTACCTTTCTCAAGAGTGCTGTCAATCCTTTTCATTGTGGAGACTTCTAAAGAGGTATCAACTGGCTTTTTGACCTTGCATAACAATTTGAAATCTACTGACAGTAAGTGGATTTTTTTTACTTGTTATTTCTTACTGGTAGCACCTCAGAAGTCCACGGACCACAAATTTGAAGCTACTGAAAGGCTCCATAACTTGCACAGACTTACTCTACCTGTTTTGCAAATCAGCCTGACTTTAACCTTTATTTTGCTAATGAATAACACTAAAGCTATGGGCAATATATGCACTGCTTAAATATACTGCATGGGACACGCGAAATATGAGCCAATAAAAACCAGTATACAGGCTCTTGTGTAATGGAAATATTAAGAAATGCCAAACTCTACAGCTGCATTCAAAATTCAGATTTCTAGCTCCTTCCTTCCACTGTGTCTGTAGGAAAAATTGGCCACATTTGTGTTTAATAGCTTAGCAAGAACCATTTTCACAGCTTAGGTGTACAAACCTTGACTGCAGCATGGCAAAACAAGCTTGTGAAAACGAGTCCTCCTCTTTCCACAACCTGCCTAAGCCTCTGGCTTTGAGCAAGATTTTTCCCCAAGGGTTGCTCTTGTCCAAGGAATAGGGAGCTTGGAATGAGCCCCACCCACAGATATTGGGTGAGCAACCTCATGTCAAAAAAAAGTGAAAATAATCAGCATTTGAAAGATCCTAGTCACTAGCTTAGATGATTTTCTTCTCTGATGATGTTCTTCTCTGGTTTGTTCTTATAAGTTCAGGCAGCTCTCTGCTGGTACAGCTGCTGCCAGAGTCCTGCCAGAGGAGCCATAATTTCTTAATAGTCTCCACCAGTGAGCTGTCGTGTTAACAAAACAGAAGATGAGAAAAATGTAGTTGTAGAGCAGGCAGATGTAACCTGAGGCTAAGGAGGCAGCACCTTCTCTAACATGGCCCTAAACTAAACCTGGAGCAGGTGTGCCCAGGAGCAGGAGGGATGTGATCCTCCCTTCTGAAACCACTGAGTTTCTGTCCACCTACTTAGATATGTAAAGACTCAGCCACACTTCAGCTGTGTGCAGAGGCCAGCCAAGGCAGATAAACAAACCTGGGGGATTCCACATTCCATTCACTTCTTGAGAGGAGGCTCAAGAGTCAAGCGATCAGCTATTCAACAAATCTAGCTAATGAAGTCTTGCATCATCACTGCAGTTAAACACAAGTAAGTATTCATCTTCCCTTTTAACAGACGAGGAAGCTGAAGTCTAAGGGGTGTTCAGGGCCACAGAGTGAGTCATTGGCAGAGCCAGAGCTATAGTTTTTAAGAGCTGTACATTCCAAGATCATTGCCTTTTCATTTAAATTATTAAACTGGAAAATGCCTCCTTCTCAGTGTGAATTAAAGGGAAGATAGAGAATTTTCTTCCATCATTAGTAAGAAAAAAAATTACCTTTTCCCTAGTATGATACCACCATCAAAGTATTGTGTCTAATTTGCAATACATGTAATATCTCTAATTTGTGAGAAATACCAAGGAAGGAGAAATGACCACAGGTGACAGGGAGGCCCTGGGTTTTGTTGGCATGGTTGGCACATGAGACAGAGCTTTCGTAAAGTGTCCTGCACTCCTGACAGTCTTTCCCTCTGCTGCCTCTGGCTCTGCAGACATTAGTGCCTGCCGGTTCCAATCAAGATTGGCAAAGTTGTGGCACTGGGAGCTTTCCAAACTCCAGGAAAACAGCTCCAACTGCAGTAAGTGCTCCAAGAAGACACAACAGGTGGATGAAGAAAAGAGGACTGTATAAAAAAGTTGTCAGTCAAATTGGCATCTCTTGGGCCTGTTTTTAAAAAACCTAAACCATTTCCAAAGATAATATCTACACACAATTTCAGTCACATGTATGTCATGATTAGGATTCTGAATAATCTAGTGTGCACAGAATGACCTATGGACAAAGCAGCAGGCATGTACGTGGGCGTCTGAAGGCAATGACTTCTTCAAGCGAGTGTTGCTTAAACTAACCTGCCTCAACACGTAATCAAGCTTTTTCCAAAGCACAGCAGTGGCCCAGTATGCTGGGAGTAGCAAAACCAGAAAATGCAAGGTAGAGATTGGAAAGGTGGCATGAGTACCACTTTGATATCACTCTAAATTTGAGGTTATTTTTTTAATTGCTTTTCCCTTTTGTGCTCAGGGAGCATCTCTCAGTATTGTAAACCCAAAAAGGAGCTGGAGCAGTATCCTGGGAGGGCATCTCTCCTGAGTGCTTCTGAGCAGCTCTGCTCCCTTTCCCCAGTTCAGTCAGGAGCAGCAGGTAGCAAAAGACCAGGAGTACCTCAAAGCCAAATTCTTGGAAGACACCTTTTCCAGAGATGAGCCTCTCAGAACCAAATAAATCAGCTTTGTAGAAAAAGTAAATCAGTTGTATTGCAGTAGAGGAAATGGTTTCATGTGTGCATTGAGTGATATCACTGCAGATAAATTCTGTCCTCTTTCTGTCCTCTTTATTCTTTTTTTTTTGCCTGGGGAAATAAACAGTACACTAGAAATTTTGAGAACAGCCTAATAGCAAGCTGTAACATGAGCTCTCATCTTGACCTTAATAGTGTAATATTTATTTATTTATGGAACTACCATAAATGTACATGCTGATAGTTGTTCAAGTTCCCGTATTTAGAACTCATAACTAAACTGGTCATCTTTCTCATCAGCTGAATTTCACACTGGCTGTGAGCCGGTATATTTTCTTCACTAGAAAGGAGTGCATGTAATTTCAAACTAATTGGGGTGCAATTCTGTTCCCAGCAGGACCATCCCAAAATCTGTTCTGTAATCAGAATAGTTGTTTACCAGTTTAATAGAAGGAACCTGCAAGTGGAATGTGGATCAAACTGCAAGGTCACACATGACATCGACTAGATTCAAATGCAATAAATGATAAAATATTTGATGGTCAGAAGGCAACTTTGACTACCCCATTGTATTCATTATTTGTTGCATACTTCCTTTCTGTTAATATTTAAATAGTACTTCTAAGCTGGATGCGTGCTATCTTCCGATCCACACATTTTGCTCATTGCTGTTTTTTTCAATCTCATGAGCAATTTGGAAATACACTGCTGTAACACGTAAGACCGAGCCAATACACATGTATAAGAACATTAACCATACTAACCGTGCCTCAAGAAACAATTCCTATCTAGCTCACAATCGTAATTCCAGAACTAGTAGCATATTTCTGGGGGGAAAATCTGTAGAAAGGAGAGTATTTTTAGTGTGAATCTCCACATGATCTCCACATGATCTCCACATCAGATTCTGCATTATTTCACAAATTTTCTTTTGTCCATCAAAGCAATCTGATTAAAAGTCTGGATTAGTGTTCATAAAACACTGAGCATACTGAAGGAAGAGCATGCTCGGGACGCAGTCACAGTTTCTGTATTACTTATACGTGCAAACCGCACACGTAACACTGTGCGTAGACATCTGTTACCGAGTATCAGCCCAGTGACCTACTCTAGGTCCTAGAACGTGGAATCCTTGGCTGTTTGTTTATTCAGTCCTCTGAGACTTTGTGTTTTGTGTCTGTCTCGGTTTAGGAAGACAGGTACCAAATTCTTTCAATTTAAAGGCCTTCAGGCTCAAGATTTGGGAAAAGGAACAACAATTCTTTATTAAGAACACTAAGAAAACCCAACAGTACACCCAACCAACCAGTCAAAAGAAAAGTCCTAGGGATCCCGACAGAAAAGTCCTAGGAATCCCGACACAGTAAAACCTGCTGCAGTTTCCGGAGCGGTGGACGTGGAGAGAGACTTTTCCTCGGTGCAGGTGCAGGCAGAGGCTGCAGGAGGCGGCAAGGAGAGAGAGCCGGCAGTCACAGCAGCAGCTCTGTTCGGTTCGGAAAACAGTAGAAACTCTGGGGGGGCGGGAGGCAGAAGATCTCGGAGAGAAGCTGGATGCCGTGGAGCAGCAGAGGCAGTGGTGGAGAGAAAAACTGCACCGAAAGCACACGAAAGCGGCTTTAGCTGGGTATCACCGGGTCCGGGGACAGGGAACTCCCGTAGAGAGCAAGCCCCAGTAGAGAGCGAGCCCCCCTCGTTTTCCTGAGTCCCAGTTTATGCAGGTGGGAACGGTCAGCTCCCCCCACTGGGTGAAGCGTCTCACAATGGGATGATATGGGTCTTGATGGCCCATCAGCAGAAGATACTTAAGAAAATATCGCCCCACCTGGTTTTAACAATTGGGTCAGTGTTCACTCCCCCACCCCCCTGAGGTTACAAAAACAAAACCATACAGCTTCTCAACTGCTTTCAATGGATGAAAATAGAATACAAACTTTTTGATTCCATAACCCAAGACAGTGTCTCAGATGGTTTGACCTGTGGAGATAAGGTTGTCTCTTATTCAAGAAAACGCTGTCAATCTCACTGAGGAAAACAAATGCAGGAACCAATGCAGTTTATAACCACGATTGCTGCTGACTGCACATCTCTAGGAATCATGTTCTGGTTTACTGAAGTGACAGTCACTAAAAGCGCCAGACTAAAGTGGGTTTGCAATTCAAACTTTCAAGGCCTTTGTTTTCTCTGTAGGAGCCACAGCCAGATAACACCCAGCAGCAAGGCATGAGCATGTGAAGCTGTGACAGACTCACTGCCACCAAATGTTGTGACAAATGCTCAGCATTATCAGAACAGCTGCCCTGGAGCAGGGATCAGCTCCCAGGGTGAGAGGGGATGCCCTGTGCTTTCTCCTTCATCCTCATAGCTCCAGCTGACACCTGGCTACTGAACAACTCTTCCTCCCCCAGCCATTATTTCTTCAAGGAGCCCAAGCTGTTCTGGCTTTAGGTGCTGCTATTGCCTCCCCTGATTTTATCTGAAAGCCTTCATGGTGGACAATGGAGCGGAGTGCTGTTGCCTTCCTAGCCGAAGCCACTCTTGCTCTTCATGGCACTTGCCCTGGTGAACTTTCTCCTTGCACTGCAGGGTCTGGTTAAGGGATACCTCTGGCTTCTATGCAGGGCTGAAAAAGCCTGAACATAGTCCTAATGAGACGAAGCTGATCCTGGCCTCTTTCCATCTGCTTTCCCGAGTCACTTCAGAGCAGTATGACTCTAGAAAGAAGCTGAAGGTCTTGAAATCTAGTGAATCTAGCATAAATTTCAAAGACTCTCTTCTGCTAAGTCTCCTTATCAAATTTGTTTTACTGGGTTTGTTTGTGTTATTATATTTCTTCCTACTACTCTGTGAAAAAATTTGACACAGATATGCTCTATAAGCCTCAAAGATGTACTACAAGTTGTACCTTTTCAATCATACCTAGCCAGTTTGGAACATAAAATACAAATATTGTGGTTGGACATGATGGTGAAGAACTGCCTTCCTATTTCATGCAGAAGAAGATACTGAAATTATCTCACTAGATAAAGAAATGAAAGCATGGAATGAAGCAGCTCCTGTCTTCTGGGATGACTGTGTCTAAACTTTTGTAATGTTAAACACATTATAGAACCTTTCACAGGCCATCACCAAACATAAATTATTTGCAGACCCTAACTAAACCTCTTCCAAATCCCATCACAAATTCTACCTCTTTAGGGATTTGTCTGTGAAGAAGGATGCCATGTGCACAGATTTCTTTTTATAACAGTTGCACATTTTGTTTAGCTGGATAGGTTTTCTTTCTGTTTGTGATAAATCATTGGCATCTCTAATGCCTATTTTCCCCTGTCAGCAAGCATGATTCTTAAAAAGGGGTTAACCTTTACAAGCTTTTAATATCAGGAAAATATTTCCATCATACTTTAAATAGCCCATCTTGAGTCCTTCTAAAATAGTGTTTCTCCCTATCTTAGACAGTAAAATCTAATTTCTCCTCTGTTGCAGTCATTTTTTAGCCTTACTGCACTCTTTGCTGGAATTTTACTCTGCTGGATTCCTAAGGTGAACAACACAAAAAATATTCCTTCAGGCCTAGATCTTTTCCCTCTCCTGCCTTTTATTATCAATTTTCTTATTTTTCTGTAAAGTCATATTTTGTCTCCTGGTTTTGCTATGCAGCAGCACACTTTGCAAAAGGATCAAGACAGCAAGGCATCCATCTCACCGCCACAGAGCAGGGGGCTTCTGCTGGCACATGATCAAATGCATGGCAAGGTCCTTAGGGGCAATGAGAGACAAACCTCTGCTCCTTTTACACCGACAGGCTCCTTTGAGTGGAACAGGATTATGTCTTCATGACATTCTCATGTACTTACGGCTAGTAGCAACAGCTGAGACTGGAAGGAATCTGGAGTGGACTAACGAGCTCCAGCATTACACACTGCCTAAGGGACTCAGCTAGGGGTTGGGATTACCTGTATTCTCAGCTGCAACTTTTCTACTAAACACAGGGTACCTAATAATGATTGATTAAAAATATTATCAGAAAGTCCTTAAGATACCTTAACTTTTTGAGATTACTGTGAAAATGTAAAGAAAACAGACTGAGGTAGAACATTGGCAGTTTAACAGTCATCACTGAGGGTAAAAAAAAGAAGCTACCAAGTTCCTTTTATAAACCAAAATGAGAAAAAAAGCCTCAAGCAGGTTTAGCAGTGGTTGGAAATGTAGTGGTGTGGGTTGTGCTGAGAAAGGATGTAGGAGGGAGATAATGGATTTGTAGAAATGTTATGGGACGAGCAAGGAAAGCAACAAAAAAGCCAAAATGAAACAAGAGGAATGCTCTTAACGCAGAAATAGGGCAAGGAAACCCCATACTGACCAGAGACCTCACAGGAGAAGTACCCAGGCTGTGAAAAGGAACCACTGCCTGCTGTTTCATTCCTAGTATATTCCAGACAACATATCTTAAATTATTATTCCCATAAACAAAAATTTTTGTCTTAAATACACAGTTTGTATTATTTTCATTTCCAACAAAAGGAAAATCTAAGAACCTGAATGCTGACTACCGGCTGCTACATAAATTAGGCAGACATCCCCCCACCTTGTCACAAAATAAAACCCAATATTCCACAGAGCAGTAGAGACCTCAACAATATATGCATTCTGGAAAAAAAGTCTCAATCAATTCATGCCAGTTTACACAGTGATGCAGCCAGAATCAGCAACACCAGAGTAAAACTGGAGAACCCCACTAGAGATAACAGATTTCTCAGTCACATATATAGTAACTGAGCGGTTAATGATTGCTGGGTTTGGTTGGGGTTTTTGCCACATAAAATAGCAGCACAAAGAAACAAATCCAGTGGCCCCTTTTTCCCCGATGAGCAATCCTTGGGTAAAAGCCACCCTTCAAAAAATCCTTGCACTATTCTTCGAGAGTGGAGCTGTTCTTCCATGCCCAGCTATTGCAGCTGCCTCACTCTGCCCACCCTTGTCTGCTGGTGAAATCCCCTCTCTATCCACTCACCCTCTCACACACGTTGACCAGAGGACATATCTACATTTGTCATCTAACAGTGACACAGACCAATACTTCTGCTTCAAAGTCTTGCATTTTTTTCACCTAAATCAATGGAGCAGTAATTTGTAGTATTATGGCTTGAGTTGTTTGCATTTTCCATTACTTTGAACTCATTTCAATTCCAGTCCAAACTGTTTAGTTCCTTCATTGATATAGCTTTTTTCTTATGCTTGTTTACCTTAACGAACCATTCAGTCCTTTCTGCAGTGTGTGGGATAGCCCACTAGGTGTATATACTACCCTAGATATAACTGGTAGCTATATAGTGATAAATCTGTAAACAGCAAGTCCAATAACTTCACATGCAGGGAATGTGTTTTGTCTTTACTAATTATCTGTTAATGGATCCATTTGAAAAAATCCCAAGAGACACTAAAATACATAATTAGAAATTATATTGCTTATGCTCACTGCTTTAGGCTTTTCCCCTCAAAGCGATTCCACCAACACTTGCAGAGTAGGGTGAAAAGTGCTGCACTGCAGAGGTGTGGACTATCCTCTGGTAGAAGTCACAGGAGTCTGTGTGCTCCCATGACATAGTTACTGGAATAAAATCGATCACAGATACAGAAAGCACCGATTTGCTTTGTTGCTTTTTGGGTTTGTTTTTTTTTTAACATGTCCGTGTAACCTCTTGTTTTCTGAAGAGCTGCCCAGCTCTTGGGAGACTTGCTTGGAAAGGACAAGCTCTTCTAATGCAGTCAGCAGCTTGCCATGGTCTACTCAGACAAAAAAGTCTGAGTAGATAAGTGCAGAGAACAATATAAAAAGTGCAGAGAAATATAAAAAACCCCAAGTAATTGTGCTGCAAAATTACCCCCTGCTTTGCCTTCACTGCAAAGAACTCTTGCTTTGTTACCCGCAAATCCTCCCTGGTATAAAACGAGAGTATAGATGCGAGGTAACCAGTTCCAGCTGACCTCTGCCACACTGTTTCTACTACATTCTACTCATAGATACATGTGTCAGTAAGAAAACACCTCAGAAAGGGTAGTTGGAAGGAGCTAAGGTGCTCAGTGCTGCTGATACACCAGCCCCATGTCTCTACTATATGCAGGAACACTTAGTAGCAATCTTTATAAAGCTCAGCATAATTCTTTCTATTAATTCTGGAGAAAAGCGCACTATTTAGTTGAAATAAACATGCAAAAGCTGTAGCATTTTGACATTAAGACAAATTTCCTAAAGGAGTTGTTGCAGACATGTGTGAACCCTACAAAACAAATCTCTGTGAAACTTGCCTTTCAATGCCACTCTCTCACCAATAAATTTTACAGAGACCTAGGCAAGCACCAGCTGCCCTCTTCATCTGTAGGATGAACACACTCTGCAGTGGTGAGTAAGCACTGTCTTCACACATTCCAGAAACCAAAGTGAAAACAATGCTAGTGAACACACCAACAGCAGGAAAATTGCTTGCCAGGCTTTGCCAATATGAATTTGACTCCTGCCTGCTGCTTTGGCAAGCTGGCTACTGCTTGGGGTGTAGCATAAGATCTCCCTCAGACTTTAAAAACAAAGAATTTCCGCATGCTGCGTAGAGCTAGATGAGACACCAGAGATGCTAAAGCAAACTTGCTGATTGGTTTGTTACATAGTACTTACATCTTGACTGTTAAGTAGAGAGTTGTTCTGGATTGCATCAGAATAATAAAGAAGTAGAAAATCGTTCATTTCTCAGGAGAGCTTTCATGCCTTTAGTGACTGTGATCCCATAAACTGAGCCAAAAAGTTCTGATGGAGCAAGGACAGTTATGAAGGCACTGCCATCACCTCCTCTGGACTCAGTTTTCTGCTCACTGTCTCCAGCAATCATTTTAAAGTGAATTAAGTCAATTACAGACAGGTAAAATGGAGCACAACGATCACTGACATGGATGAGCAGATCAATTATTTAGTGTTTCTGTCCCAGAAGTCTTCACTCAGCCAAAAGTGCCCATTTGCATTGGCAGGGAGTCCATCTCAAATCTCTGAGATTTGACTAGGTAGTTACTCACGGTAGTTTGGTTCTGGCTGGGGCCAGGTGCGCACCAAAGCTGCTCTATCACTTCCCCTTCTTAGATGGACAGGAGAGAGAAAAATATAATTAGAGGCTAGTGTGCAAACACAACAATAGTTTAATAAAGCAGAAGTAAAACTGTGTGAAAGCAAAGGCCACTATAACAACTTCTCTTTCAGCAGTGAACAAAGATTTTTCCTTCTAATCCTTCAGGCTCTTAGTCAGATGTGGTGACAGCTGCTCATGCTATGACACAGGGTCAGAAGAATTTTAAATATGACTATTTAAACTCTAAAAGAAAGCCTCCATTCTTGAAGTAGCTTTCCTGTCCACCTTAAACGGTTGGTTGCTGAACAGTTTGCACAGCTGTGATTTTAGAGACATGTCAGAGAGCTGCTGACTGTAAGTTGGTAGAAACAGGGGAAACAATTTAAGAAAACAAATGACAACAAAAGTTTTTCTATTTCAAATGTATTCCTATGCTTCAACATCACTAAAGCTGAAAGGCATAATTGTTACCTTCATGTCAGAGCATAAGGAACCTGAGAAATAATTTGGCTCATTCTCTACCAAACACCATACATAATACAAAAACTCCCAATAACAAAATATTTCTGTTTGTCTCGTATTGCCTCAAACTGTCAGCCACATGAGAGAGAGTCACAGCCCATTACAGAAGAAAATAATCCCCGACAAATGTCTCTGCAGAAGTCCAAGATTCAAGCAGCCGATCAGTACACAAGAAAACAGAGCAGTAAATAAAGCCAGACCTTGTCAGAATCAGACTCAATGTTTCTACAAGAAGGTATATCGTCTGGGAAGAGGGTTCTTATCTTGCTGATGAACTCAGGGAGGGATCTTTGCATATAGAGACAAATATGAAAGAAATACATACGCATGCACACACATACATACACAGACACACATCTCTAGACCTGAATTTACAAAAAAGGCAAGCGGGTGGAAAGTGAAAGCATCACTGGTAAAGTGAAGATTAGGGGTCAAGACAGGAGACGATAACAGAGAGGAGAAAAACTCTGGAGTGTATTCAAGGTGAAACCAGATGGTTAAACTTTTTGTGCTGAAACAAGAGGGGCTCAGCATGAAGGAAGGTGCCCAAAGTGACAGGCAAGGAAACTGCACTCTGTAGAGAAGAAGAAACTGTGCTCTGTAGGGACTGCACAAGGGCTTCATTGAGTTGAGGGATGATTGAAGGTAAAATCCGAAGGCAGAGCTCTAGCTGGGCTCAAAGCCCTCAGTGCTGAGAATAATCATCCACTTTCCCACATTTCTATTCCATGCCGCTGCTTCTTTCTTTGTGCTGCCTCGTGTGTTTGTTGACACAACCATCAGAATAATCACCTTTTTAGGCAGAAAACTAATCCAGCAACAGGAAATGGAGAGCTTTCTGTCAGGTGGAACCCAGGGTCTGGCAGTAGCAAAACAGGGCAAGGGAGGAAAAGGAATTAGGAGGGGAGAAGGCAGGAGAGGAATTTCCCACTTTGGTGCAGAACAGATGTTGAAACTAGCTTAACAGTAATGGGTAACTTCATCTTGAAGAATAGATTATGAGGATTATTAAGACAGGATGCTCAGATAAGGATTTAAACCTTAAAAAAAATTAATGCATGGTTGGTGTACAGCTTCAAGACGACAGAGCACTTGAGGATTGTTCACTCATAGCTTTTAAACATAAAGTTGACAACAGTGACACGAACACCAGTAGCTCAGTTTTGACTCTCATGTTTCAGAGATTAAGAAGCCAGAGGGAAGACCTGATAAAAAGATGATTAGTGAAAGCCATGACTAGCATAGGGAGCAGAGAGATAATCCTGAGGCTGTCAGGAACTAGTCCTGCTAACAGCTTTTACATTGACTGTAACATCGCATCTCAGTTGGAAAGGAGGCCCAGAGAAGGACTCGCTCATGAAAGCACAACAGAGGATTCCAACACTATGTCCACAGATTGCATGGGGAGACACAGACATGGGTGTTATTTTAAAATATGAACCTTGTATATAGTGCTCAAAAATACTCCTTCACCCCTAGGTAATCTGGAATGAAGGAGGCGTGTACCTGGATATCTGCCTACTACTTGCCCTGAAACCAGGAAACACGAGTGCATATCAAAATTATTAACTATTTCACTATCGATCACTCAGAGCAGCTTGTGAAGAATCCGAAGCCCAGAAACCAGCCACAGCTTGCAATGGCACCTTTCCGGAGTTCTGCCTGTTACTGCCAGGTATCACTAAGCACAATATGCATAGCTCTAGGATTTAAACGGGAGGTGTAAATGACTGAGCATAGCTTCATGCTGGGGACTGTTCCCTGCAGGAATCCAGGTTCCAAAAATGACAGTTCCCTTAAGCAATGCCATGCCCTACGCATAGCTACTAGTGGAGCATAGCTTTTGGTTACCCACACAAAGCAGTGCAGCAGACCTGAAAAATGGCAGTCTGGGGACAATTGGCACAAGTTATGTGAAGACAAATAACACTAAATATTTTTGAGTAATCATTGAACCTGTGTTCTCTAACTGTGGACGGGTTTTATGGTTGGTTTGTTGGATCACATCAAAGAGGTCTGACTTCCCACACTAGGGCTACCCTTCTACTCCTTGCCTGCTGCAAGCTTTTCGTTTTGGTTTACTCTAGTGCTTTTGGGGGTTGGTTTGGTTTTTAAACACAGACAACATTCTAATTTACCTTTGAATACAGTTCCTTCTCCCTTGTACAAGTCAGACAACAGTCACCACCTTTCTCAAAGGATGAAACATCAGACTCTACTAATCTGAACTGTCTCTGAAGGGTCAGTCCCAAATGCTGTCCAGTGCCAGACTAGTGTGGGTGAGGAATGCGTGCTTTGTGAGTCAGCGAGCAGGGGGCACTTCAAATAGAAACATGCTTGACCGCAGGACATGGAGCAGAAAAGTACAATGCCCCAGTTGCATTACTTCATCCTTGAGAAATAGCCAGTAGGTGTCTCGATGATAATCCTACTGAGATTTTAGGGGCCTGCTTAAGCAGGTTTGAGTCTTTTAAGGAAAGTTCATCTCATGTAATCTTATATCTTTTTTTTTTTTTTTAAGTGTCTCCAACTGAGCTTGAACCTCTGAGACTGAACCTCTGCAGCAAAATACGAATACAAGGCACCGAAGTAGTGGGCGGTAGTGAGGAGATATTAAAACAAGGGTTCAGTAGACCAAGCAATCTCATTTCTTGGACATAAATCCCTTCTTGTTATGTCAACTTGTCTGATAAATTGTATAAAGAATAACAAAGTCTATGAGAAAGTAAGAGTTCTGCAGGATACAAGCAGGTCTGAAAGTGATCAGGGCATTTGTTAAATCTCTGGGTATCAAGCCCACACTCCTCTCCCACATACGTCAAAGAGTATGAGGCGTGATCTGGAATGCAAAAGGCATCTACAACAGCTCTCATTGGCTGCTAGTTCAAAATCAGGGAAAACAGCAGCCCAGAAATTGAGAAACTTTCTAGCACATTGATTCAAACTGCTGCTGCTGGTAGAATCTGTTTAGAAAAAAAGGGTATTTTTTTAACTCTTTTTCAAACATTTGAATTAATTCCAAACTAGTCCTCTCAGTAGCACCTTCAGCTGACTGAGAAATCATGTATCATATGTACTTTTGATAGAAAACAGACAAGCCAGATATTCTCAAAAGCTAATTTCAGGACACTTAGACACTTCAGTATTCACAAACTAAGTGCTGTGGAAGAGCAGATAACACAAATAGCAGCTGTGCCCAGGCAGATTTGGAACTACAACCTACAAAAAACTTCCCACTCTTCATCACCTCAGGCATTTATATGCCTTCTGGAAGGACACTGGAGAGGTGACATTAGTACTGGAGGCAGCTCTTGGGTCTCAACAGAAGGGTCCTGTTGGCACAAATGTATTCTCTTGTGACACACACCAGCACAGCATGAGGGGGTCTGGCCTCAGTGTTCACCTTGGGTTTCTGCTGTCACATTTGAAAGCACTTTACTCCAAAGATCACAGAATCACCTAATCAGGTCGGAAAAGACTTCAAGATCATCGAGTCCAACCATTAACACTAGCAAGTCCTCATCTAAATCATATCCCTATGCATGAAGTCTACACGACTCTTAAATATCAACAGGAAGGAGGACTCCACCACAGCCCTGTTCCAATGTCTGATAAGCATTTCAGTAAACAAGTTCTTCCGAACATCTGGCCTAAACCTCTCCTGGTGCAGCTCATCCTATCAGCTGTCATTTAGAATCACAGAATCATTAAGGATTGGAAGGGACCTCGAAAGATCATCTAGTCCAATCCCCTGCCACAGCAGAACCACCTAGACCAAGTCACACAGGAACAGATCCAGTCCGGTCTTGAATGTCTCCAGAGAAGGAGACTCCACAACCCCCCCCGACCCGGGCAGCCTGTTCCAATGCTCAGGTACCCTCCCTGGGAAGAAGGTCCTGCTGATATTGATAGGGAACCTCCTCTGTTCCAGCTGGCACCCAGTGCCCCTTGTCCTATCACCAGATGACCTGGAGAAGAGCCTGGCTCCATCCTCCTGACACCCACCCCTCACAGATTTAGAGACAGCAATGAGGTCCCCCCTCAGTCTCCTCTTCTCCCAGCTCAAGAGACCCAGCTCCCTCAGCCTTTCCTCACAAGGGAGCTGTTCTTCTTCCTTCATCACCTTTGTTGCTCTATGCTGGACACCCTCCAAGTGCTCTGTGTCCTTCTTGAACTGAGGGGCCCAGAACTGGACACAACACTCCAGATGTGGTCTCACTACTACAGAGTAGAGGGGCAGAAGAACCTCCCTTGATCTGCTAACCACCTCCTTTCTGATCCCCCCAGGATGCTGTTGGCCCTCTTGGCCACAAGAGCACATTGCTGGCTCATAGTCATCTTGCTGTCCACTAGGACACTATGTACATCTTAGGGACTGATGTGCATTCTGTGAGTACCCATCATGAGTGTTAACACAGATTTAAATCTGAACGTTCAGAAACAGTTTGTTTTTGAGACAGTTGCCTGGAATCATACAACTGGAGTTGCATAACAACAATTACACAGCACATTCAAAAATATTGAAAACACGTCTTCCACCTCAGCATTTCCCACTGTGAAACAGATTAATGATCTGGATTTGATAGATTCTTTCTTCAGCCTGGGCAATATGCTGTGGCTGCGCTGTCAGCCCTCACATTCCATGAACCTACTGCTTCCTCTGCACTCCACCAGCCTGTGTTCCTTACTGGAGACAGCAGTGAGAGTCGCCGGAGGCAGGTCACAAAGCTGAAGGCTGTCAGCACACACAAGGCTTTTGGAAGATAGGCAGCCGGTCAGTTTGGCACCAGGTTTGCTCTCACCTGCCTTATGTTCACTCACCCAGGCTGACAAAAAGGGGAGACAGAGGCAGAGCTCCTCTCATCAGAGCAGATAAAAGTAAAATGCACTATGCAAGTAAATGTGCCTTTGGATGGGGAAGAGGAAATGAGAAGTGTTTCTAAGTAAGAGCTTTCCTAATTAGATCTCATACACACAGCAGATTTGCACCAGCCCCTGAAACTAGAGCTGCTCATCACAAAAACAGAGAATATTTGCTTTCAGTTGTTCAGCACTCTGTGCTTCTTCATGATTAACAGCAGTCCTCATGGCAGTCAAACATTTTAAAAAAACCCCAAACCCTCAGAAAAGGAAGAACACTCAATGTACACTTTCAAGTATTTTTGTGTGGTCTTAGATTAACAACTAAGATCAAATTACTTCTTGAATTTGTTATACCTATTGTCAGTCTTTGTGCTTTCACAATGAAGGTCTGGTATGTTTTGTGCCATTAATCCAAAGGCGTGCTAAGCAATGCCAGAGCACTTTTTGGAGTTGCTGCTCACCAGCTTTAGGATAAAGTCATAATTATTAAATACCAAAAGTCTTCCAAGATAATCCTAAATAATTTAAGAAGACAAAGCTCTTTGTAACTTATTCTGCAAAGCAAGATGAAAGTCTGACCTCAGCAAGTTAAATTTACTTTTGCATCTTCTGAAGTACTAAAACAGACCTCCCAGAAGTGCTTCAGTATGAATAAGGTAGTTTTTTTCATCAGAGTTTTTTCCCCCCGAGATGACTATCCTATTTTAAAAATAAAAACTAGTAAAGCCAGCAAAACAAATCACTATTAGAACATGACAGGAAAAGAAAACACAGTTCTGCGCTACAAGGAACATGCAAGGTTTCTCTGGAAAAGCACTACCAACTTAAAGATTAAATAGTTCTGGAGGTGCCTGCAAACATCAGCACTAAGATGCGTCTAACCCAGTATCTTGTGTCTTTTAGCAATAGCCCTGATCTGTTTAAGAACAGTTAGGAACTTGCTTGCATTTCTGCCAATATTCTCCCTGTCTCCAGCCATCTTCAGGGACTGCAGCTGGAAGTGACCTCTTTGGTATTAGTAGTCCTTAACACATTTCCATGAACTTGCCCTGTCTCCTCCTGAGCCACAGAATCTTTTAGCAGTCACAACATCCTTTAGGCAAAGAGTCTAACCACTCAGCTACCCATTCTATGAAAACCCACTTCATTTTATTATTTATTGTTTTTAGTCTGGCTCCTTCCACCTTCATTTGATGTCCCATAGGTGGTGTTTTTCTAAAAAGGAATAGCAAACATAATCCTTACTCATCATTACCACTTTATTCACAGCTGTGACCTGAAACATTCTCCTCTGCTCCTAACTCTTCCCCAATTTTTATCTGCAAAACTGTTCTTCCCACTCCAGACCCACAGGCAGGTACAACAGAGCCACTCTCCGATATAATAAAGCTTTGGTGGGCAGGTGTCAATTTTTCTTTAACAGCTGTCCCTTTAAAGGATAAGGGTTTACCAGTCCTGCCTCATGCTAATTGCATTATTCCATTAGCTCAGTGAACAGAGCTTTACCTTGCAGCAATCTAAACAGCAACAGCCTGAGGTTCATGAAGGGATTACTGACTGGAGCTCTGTGAGGAACAGGTTATGCTTGCCAACCCAGCATCCTCTTCCTAGACACCCAACTTCCATGACCAAACTCAATTGCAATAAGCCCTCTTTTGTTACAGTATTCTGATTCTCCACAGCTGCTCCTGCACCTCACTTGAACTCTAAACACACCCAGATTCAGGACAGAGAAAGCACAAGGTCTTTTCTTGGCAAATTTTTGGTCTAGTCTTGTTTCCCCTCATAGCATTCCCCATGGCCAAACTTCTAGCACAGTATTCATCCACACAAATATAGGCATCTCTGTGTAATCTCATAGCTCAAAATTCCTCTCACATTTGGTAGCAATCCAGTCAAAAGAGTCAATAACCTCTCTAGAGCATTTCTTCCCAGAAAGGAGCCACAAAGTACCTTGGTTTTGCTACTGACTACATTAGAACAAAAGATGAGTAGCTGAGGTGCAAACTTTTACATGAACATTACACTTCTTACATCAAAAAAGGACTACATATGCCTTTAAAATAATGGAAAATTCATCCAGACAAAAAGCTACATTAATTCAACAAATAAAAATGTTAACAATTCCTACACGTTAAGTTTTAGTTTGCTATTAAATGTTAAACTGCTTATGATTATAAACTGCCTACCCAATAAAACAAAACCTAGGTCATTAAAGCAGGAGAGGCTTAGAAAATAACGAGTGCTATAAAACAAATGCAGCTATTCTGCAACTCATTCAGAAAGACACAAACAAGTATCATTTATTTAAGCAAACAATCCAATTGTTTGATCTTGTTGATCTTGTTGCACTTAACATCTGTAAAAGACAAAGAACAAAACTCCTTGGATCTTTCTGTGGATGCTCTCCACACCATCTCAGCCAAAAGACATGAGAAATGGCGGAGGTCTGCTAGTTCACTGAACTCTGCACTTACCAAATGCCTCTTGAGTTGTATTGATTATTCTAGGTTTAAGCACTAAAAATGTTGTGATGCTATTGCATAGTTTATTAATAATCACAGTAAGGAAGGCTTTCCTCACGTTAGGTTCACCCAACAACCCCTTTCTTTTTTTATGCCCACAGCTTGTCCGCTCACTTGATCACATCCAAGTATCTTTCAAATACCTTTATATCACTTGAAATTATCATGCACTCAAAGAGATCATCTGCAGTCCTCCAGCTCTTCTGCCAGGTTGGTTTAGGCTCAGGTGTAACAACTCACCACAGAGGGGCACCTTGCACCAAGACAGGAACCTTCCAAGGCAAGGCTGCACCACAGGAAGAAATCCTACCAACAGCTAAGCCAGGGCGAGAGCTTTGGCTCACATAAGTCACCCACAGTTCCAGGCACAGGATGGGTTCCAGCACCAATAATTACTGTACTTGGTTTTCCAGATAGGGTTTTTTTTTGCATGCTGGCAACCAGGTGTCAAGCCTGACTGACTGTCACCTTCTCCAGCTGCTAGCCATGACGGATTCTTTCTGCAAAGCATAGAATGGCTTAGGTTGGAAAAGGCCATAGAACACCTTACATCCAACAGTTAAGCCAGGACTGCCAAATCCACCACTAACCCAAGCCCCTAAGCACCATACCTACATGCCTCAGGTATCTCCAGAAATGGCAACTCAGCCACTTAGCTGGGCAGTCCATTCCAATGATTGGCAACCCTTTTGGTGAAGACATTTTTCTTTATACTGAACCTAAACCTCCCTTGAAGCACGTTGAAGCAGTTTCCCCTCATGTTATTGCCTGTTACCTGGGAGAAGAGAAAAACCCACCTCACTACAACATCCTTTCAGGGATTGCAGAAAGTGATAAGGTCTCCCCCAAGCCTCCTTTTCACCAGACTAAACATTCCCAACCTCCCAAGTAAATGGAGGCATCCGGAGGAGTAAAAATACTTGTCAAATGCTGACACACTCCAAGCCATTGAGCAAAGTCCTTTATATTGCAGTATCTGGTAGATTTTTCTTCTTAAAACTTTGTGATCTGCATAATAAATTTACCCATAATTAAACTCATTCCCCACCTGTAAGGTTCCATAAGCAGCAGTGGAAAGGAGATTAACACTAATTGGAACAGCACAAATTGCAAACCATGCGGTCCCACCACATACTTGCAGACTGCTTCACAGACCTCAGCAGCTTAATCTCTGGAGAGGGGACCCACTGCTATTTGTGTAGTCATTTCAGCAGAAAAGGGATGCAGGTGCCATTGAATAGCTGCTAGAGAATGAAGCGAGAGTGTGAGGTTGCAGCCCTTAGTTTCTAAATTTATTTCTAGCACTGTGCAGTAATTCTGGCACAGCTTAGGCACCAGTGAAGATGCAGGTACCACTGGCCCTTGCAGTGCAAAGCACACACATGCACACATGGCTGGTGCAGGCAAACAAGATGCATGAGAGTTTGCTAACTCCAGGAACTGCATAGAACGAGCACGGGTGCAATTGTAGGTGAAAAAATGGATTTGGGTAGAAAGGCTGAGGAATTTGGTGCATGAGGTTTTGGAAGAAGAAACAAGAGTGAAGCTTCTTAAGGATCTGAAAGGAGGAAAGTGAGAACAGGTGGCTAGACCTTTGTAGTGAAGCTCTTGTCTCGGTTTGGGATGACAGGTATCAAATTCTTTCAATTTAGAGGCCTTCAGTCAAGAGGTTTGGAAAAAAGGAACAACAATTCTTTATTATAACAGTAAGAAACACTAACAGTATACTCAAAGCAACCAAACAAAGATTCCAGGGACCCCAAACAGAGTCCCCCTGACAGTTAGGGAGGGTGATGGTCCTCCTGGAGCGATGGATGTGGCTCTCTTTTCCTCGGCAACGATGGGGCAGACGGAAAAGCACAGCAGTCGGGAGGCGGCAGGGAGTGGCGGGAAAGGTGTCCGCGGCGGCCAGGGGCCGCGCAGGTGCGGCAGCGGCTCTGTTCGTCGCGGGCAGAACAGCAGGGACTTCGGGCGGGAAAGCAGAAAAGTCTCGGAGGGAGGCCGGATGCCGTAAAAAAACCAGCAGCGGCAGCAGTGGGAGAGAAAGCGGCACCGAAAGCACGCGAAACCGCTTCCCGCGCGCGGCACCCGCAGGGTCCCCCGGAACCGGAACGCCCCCGTAGCGCGCGCGAGCCCGTCCCCCCTCCCCCCCCTCAGCTCCAGGCCGCTGCCGCCGCGCGCTTTTTTTCATGCGCCCTCACGCAGGCGCCGTAGCTCCAGGCGGCTCCCGGGGAACGGCCCCGCCGACGCCGAGCGACCCCCGGCCCCCCCCACTCCCATGCAAGAAATAAAACCACATATCCTCCCAACAGAGGAGAATAGAATACAAACTTTACATTCCACAACCCAAGACACTCTGCTTAGGGCTTGCATTTTGCACACTCTGATTGAATGACGACAGGAATCCAAGAGCAGTGTTTGTCCATGAAAATTTGTTCAAGACCGTTGTTGACAATTACGAAGAACAAAATATAAATCCCTGCTTCATAGAGAGATGGGGACAGACTTTATTAGACCAAGGTTTATTTAAAATTTTGTGCCATATACATCATCAAGCTAAATCCAATAGAGACGAAGACTGTGATCCTGAAAGTTCACGCACAGTGGCACCTCTTACTGATTTTCACATCTTCCAGAGTGGTGACATCCCACCTCTGTGCATGCCCAGAACTACCTTAGTCTCAGCAGAGCTGAACCCAAGCAGGCTCCTAAGCCTTCTCAAGTCTCCTAAGGGGCTCAGTGTGAAGTGAAGGGTGTTTTCAGAGCACAGATTAGACACCCTTCAAAGTGGACAGATGCTTCCTTTTGAATAGAGCCAAAGTTAGCCAGCAACCTTCTCATCTACCCCTTTTACCTAACAGCCTTGTGGTTAGAACACAGACCAAGGTTCAGTTCCCTACAACGATCCTGACATAATTCAAAGCAGCAGCTTAGGGGCACCTAGCTAAAGGTTAATCTGGGAGCAAAGCTCTTCATCTCTGCTGTGAAAGCACAAAGAACTTCAGGACCCCACCAGACTAGATAGAAAAGCATGATCCTGCTTCCTGGCTACCTGGGGCAAGTCTCAGCCTTTCCTCCGAGATGTATCTATACATTTTTCCAGATCCACAGCACTGCCCACCACAGTGGACACCCAAAAAAGCCCTTTTCCGCAACATGCTCTTGGGTTTTTATCGACAAGGTTTAGTGGTGGACTTGGCAGTCTTATGTTTACAGTGGATTCGGTGGTCTTGGAATCAGTGATTCCAAGATTTCTTCAAAGACTGCTTCAAGTGGAGCAAAAGACATCACACGGAAGCCAAGGTCTGTATTCGTGTCTACTCACTTCTTCTACAGGGGTGTCCAGCCCAGAAAAGCAGGATCCTTTCTTGCGTCTCCCTCCGCACTCGTCTTGAAGTTCCATCAGCGTGGTACTCTAGCTTCCAGTGGATAAACTCTCTCCTGCTAAGTTTACTGCATCATGCTGAGGTCATTTTAGTGGCAGGTACTCAGAATCCACTGAACACTCACACACAATAATGGTGAAAGAGTATAAAACTCAAATAGAAATGGGTAAGCTTCAACTAATAACTGGTTTGACACAATAATTACTGCTGCCTAAAAAACCTGGGTAATTACGTGGCCACAGGCAGGCAACTCCAGAAATTCTCAGCAGTATTAAACTTCACTCTAGTTGAATGGTTTGAAGAAACTGAGTTAGGGTTTTTTTATCAAACTTGAAAAACATGCACCTTGACTAAATGGATGTTTTATTTAAATAATTTCAAAGTTGTAATTCGTATTTTCTACTTCAGGTCTCAAGGATTAATGTTCTATGAATTCAGATATTATCAGACAGCTACAAAGTCATACTTTCCTCAGCAAAAGCAAAATGAAAGAACTTTGTAAAATACAAAATACTGGTGTCCTGAAAGTTGAATGATTAGGCCTCAGATTTACACACAAAAGGCTCGTAATGTCACCAAAGGCATGCTGCCTGACCACACTGGAGTCAATCTCTCCTTTGCACAAGCAGGAATTCTGTAGCTAAGCTGATTTTGTGCAGATATTGGTGAATGAGCTTTGCCACGCTGACATTCAAAATGCTGAAAGCTACTCCAGCTCATGTTCCCAGAATGCAGACAAGTCTATGAAAAGCATTTGTTAACATAAATGGTTAAAAATTTACATTTTCTCACCACACGAATGTCCTGCATATTCCAGCCAGACTACTAAATCAATTTATCTAAAAATTTGCTTTTGTCACAAAAATCAGAAAAACAACAAACCCCAACCCCATAAAGACCCTAGAGAATAAGCAAACAGCTTTCAGACCAGAATCTCCAAACATGAAGGAGGCATTAAGCAGCACAGTGCTAGCCTCTTAATGACAGGATTTATTATATGTCTTTTCCACAGTCCCATCTTCCTCCTTCCCCCACAATGATTAATTGAAGCCTGTTTCAAATGGTAAGACAGGTACACATTGCCTGGCTCAATTCCCAGCCTATTCCTCTGCTTCAGGGCTTCTCCCATTCCCTCCCGCCCACTCAGAGCTCACATTCAGCACCGTAAACCCATTTCAACAAGTTTAGGGAGAAAGTTGGCTACGTGTATCCTTCGCTTTCAGTGTTTCTAATTTCTTCCTCACGTTAACTTTAGATCCCACGTTTCACTTCCAGCATCCTTTGCTGGGGAGCTTTTTATTTTCAACAAGATTAAAAGTTCATAGTATCAGATATTCCACCCAAAACTCAAAGCAGGAAGGTTTAGGGCTGAGAAAGCAGCTGACAGGAATGGTAAGGGCAGAAGACAGTAAAGAGAATCAAAGTTTCTCATTTCTTACCAGTACCTGTGCTTATAGACTGCACAGTTGAAGTTAGGGTTTTCTCCACCCTAGACAAAACCAATGCACCACACATGAAGACCCAGCAAGCATCACTGTACTGCCAGCTCTACAACTGTCTGTTCCTCTACTTTATACACCCTTAAACCCCCAAACTGCATTTTTCTCCACAGTTTCTCACCCCTAACAATGTTTTGGCTGAGCACAACTTCACACTCATCTTGCTTCTCAGTCTGTTTCTCTTCCTCTGTGTTAGCAAGCAATTGATCACTACCTTTTGAAAGCTGCAGGGCTCCCCAAGTCTTTATGTGAGGATGACAATAACCCTTACCGAGGCGGATTCTAGGGGAAAACTGCGGTAAATTTTCCTGCAAGCTGTCATAGCCTTGCTCAGTGAAGACATCTGATTAGGATGCAAAGCACCTTTCCCATTTTACCCTTTCGCCCAAATTTGCTAAAAGGCTGTAGCTGTCTCAGCAGAAATGCATCCCAGCAAGGTGCTGCCTTTCAATCCACCCCCAGAATTATAAAGCCATGGCTTCAGCTGGCCCTTCCTTCCAGCTCCCAAGCACAGGTGCACAAATTTCATTGTTTCTATACAAACACAGAAAAGTCTATAGTTGTACCATCATATAATTGTTTGAGTTGGGTGGGCCCTGAAAAGTCATCCCAGTATGTTCTGTGTCCTCTAAGCTCTGCTGTTCCTGCTGGATGCCACAGCCAACTCACCTTGTTCAAGTACTTCCTAAATAATGATCACACAGCAGAGAATCACCTCGCCTAAAATACATTAGTAACAGAAACTGGCTATGGGAAATGGGCTTTGGGACCAGCGAAATCCTAGGAGACAAGAGCAAGAGAGACACTGGTGAAGGTAGGGTGGAGAGAGTCAGCACTGGAAAAGGCTCCCTCTGCCCACCCAGCTCAGCTGCTGGAGCAACCTCTGCTGGTAGAAGTCTGCAAGGGAGCCTCTGCTGTAAGAACAGGCTCGTACAGCCACATTACCTTCAGAGCAACAAAGGAGAAGCAATACATTCACGTTTCTCCATAACTGCCTTCCCCATATTTGACCGTTTTCAGTAAAATCAGTGTTCACACTGCTCTTCCCACAGTCACTAGGGCTGGAATGGCAGAGCACAGATTCTGCTACAGCACATTTTACAGAAAGCGGTCCCACACAGCTGCATTATCAAATCAGGAGAGCACTGCAAAGCTGGCAGAGGAATCACATCATATTCGTGGCTTCAGGAAAGATGAGAACAGCCCACTGATGGGAACTGCCCCAAGCAGGTTTGATAACTTTCTGACACACTCCCCAAATTTTCCCAATCAGCCAATTCTGTTGAGTGAAGAAATGAACAATCACATGTGAAACAAAACTGGAAGAATCTCCCCCTTCCAGCTTGTCCTGTGAACAAGTCCAGAACAGTTGTTGAATGTAACTGCCTTGAAATCTTCAAAAGTCTTCGCAGTCTTGAGCAGAGGATGAATACAAAGAAATTGTCACGGTTGTTTCCTCCCCAATGGCTTAAGGAGTTTCCATTTGTGTTGTTCATAATCTAACCTGAAGCTAAGCAAAGGTTTTCAAAACAGCCCCCAAAGGATTCTAAGGACAACAAAAAGTTATTTCAAAATATTACTCTAGCACATGAAGCACTAACTGATGGTTTGGAGTGCCCTGCAGGATTGATACCGAAACTCTACTCTGCATGGGTAGGATTTATCGTGATTTTTAGTTTTAGGATTGGTGTTAACACCAGCCAATCTTCTAACAACAACCTAGGTTAAGTATCCCAGATGTCTCACCAATATGACAATAATAAAATCACATTCTAAGGAGGACAAGACCAAAATGCTTGCTACAGATGCAGACATGGGAGTAGAAGCTTGGGGCAAACTTTATATGGCAGCACAGCTTCAGAATGACTGAAGGTGCTGTATATGATTGCCATACACAGAACAAACTAGCTAGGCAACAAAGTCTATGAGGGTATGACAACAAAAATAAGAGCCTGATGCAGTGAGAAAGGTCACCCGGCAAGAACCGCTCCTGCAAAGAGATAACACCATTCCCTTCTCTACACCACAGCCAGTTAACCTGCATTACAGAAGCAGAACAGTGCAATGGCCATCTTGGACAGCATAGAAGGAAATTCTGGAAGACAGTCAGGATTGTGCATCCACGGGATATGTGAATTAAATATCCCAGAAAGAAACCATCCTAAATTAACTTTTTGAAGATCTACTTTTCCAAAGTCTGTTTTCTTATTCCACAAAAGTACTTCTAAATCAACAAGAAAGAAATAGCAAACCTGTGCATAAAGCAGCTGCTTTTCAGCTACTTTGAACTGTCACCCTTGTCACTGCATACAACCCATGTAACTAACCTACAGGTTTCTTCTGAGCCACCTCAGACAATACACAACTACAGAGCTCTATCCCATCCTTATTGGCATTTTCCTATATAGTTTATGATCTGTGTCTCCATATTAGAATTCAAGCTACAGGTATCACACCCGCCTTTTGTCACCCACAGATCCCCATGGCTGCAGCACACTGCCTCTAGCAGGGCACTTTCTGCCTCCGGCACTCACAGCACTTCCTCCTCCTCCACAAGTGGAGTGACAGCACTACAGTTCCTTATGAACCAGTTGGCAAAGCCAGGCTTGTCCAGGCACGAAGCCCTTACACTTGCTGGAGCAGCACCAGGAAGATAGAGCAGATATTCCAGCTCTGCCTGTCAAGTCTGCATTTCAAAGGTTGTTCCTGGGTGTGGGAAAGAACAAAGAGGGTCTGTCAGTCCACATGTAAAACCTCACACTCTTCTGCCCCCGTTGCCGGGCTGTCACCCATGATCTGAATGCTTGTCCCCACTCGCCCCCTCCCACTAAGCTAAAACTGACTCGGTAACGCTTCTCTTCCATCTTACCTATCAAATAAGCACATCTTAAATGGCATATTTTTAAAACGGAAAAACCAGAGTACTCTGGGAGAGGGGGGCATCCAAAACAGGCAAAGCTACTGCCTTCAGGAAAGAGGGCCAAGGAGCAGCAAGCACAATCTCTTGATTACTCTAAAATGGATGACAGGTATTAACTTGTGAGGTTTTCTCAACAGAGTGGTGTTTCTTAAGGACAGAGTATACTTTCATGCAGGTAGAGGGTTCCCTCAGCCCAAATGAGTTTCCTGCTGTTTTCCAATCTTTTTCACCAGCTGCAATGGGCACAGCTCTGATTCACAGCCTTGACTCAGATGAACAGCACATGCTTTGTGGGTGTACCTCTATTCTCTCCCAAGCGTGCCTACTGTAAGGCTTAGATACACCATTACCAGCACACTAAAACACTCACTTCAGGGGAAGAGAGAATTTCACCTGGAATTACTGAGACAATGCGTGAGATTCACATGACTGATTTGCATGGCTTCAGATGGCAGCCAGGCAGAGAGCATTCATGCAAATCCAAAAAGTTCCAAGAGCCTCATTTCTAAGTTTTTCCCAGTCCTATGATGTTGAGATGGCCCCTATATGTTCACATACTCACTCCTTAGTGCTAAATAAATGAGTAGCTGCCATTTAATACTATAATGGACATGAACAACGAGAGAAGATGAAGTTTGCATAGAGGATTCTGGCCACTGCTGCTTCCATGTCTGAGAAGATTGCTCATGTTTAATAAGCCATCCCACTGACTAGAACTCACACCTACAACACAAGCATCCTCAGAAATACCTTCGTGACTAAATTACAGACCCCTTCTTGCAATTGCTGGTTTTTAGTTACTTGGCTATTGCAATAAAAAACACACAGAAAACCTTGGGAAGCAGGTAAGACTTCATCCCTTTGGGCTGATTCATCTTTCAAGACAATTTAAGTTTGTAGACATCCAGGACGAGGATTAGGCCTTGCCTGCCTTGTTCGTTAAGACTAGGGCACGCTCCTGGTCAAGGAGAGAATGAAGACAAACACATCAAAAAAGTCAAGCCTTTTGTTTCTTGAATGTCCACAGGCATCAGTGATTATTTCCTTCTCTTTGCAAGAGACTAAAATCGTGACAAGAATGTGTCTTATGCTAGATACTGTGCGTGCAGATGTAGTAGGTCAACTTCCAAAGTCAGTAGTACCATTCAAACCCTTCCATTGACAGATTCCTCTTGATTAGATCCAGGCAGCACCTCAATTTCATGTATCTCGCTGCTGTGAAAGTCAAATTCTTGTCATTGATTAAAATAAATGCCATAAAATATTCCCAAGTGGTTTCAATAATACAGATGATGACATAGTATCACATAAAAAAAAAAAAGCCCCTTCTTTTATTCTCTCAAACACAAGTTTTGACAACCATGAATTATATTAAGCATGCGGCTGTAAAGAAGGAAGGAAAACGGACCCATGCATGAAATTAAGAGAAGTGCAAGTGCATCTTATGAAACTGAACTGAAACTGCTGAACATAGCATGAAAAGCTACTTGAGAAGTGTTACACTTCTATATCATAAGTTAGAGATGATAAAATCAACACTAAATGACAGGCAACAGCAATCTGCCATTTCAATACTGTCCTTCTTTACCACCTGCTGGCCACTACCTGTCACTATTAACAGCTGCTGGGAAAAATAGGTTAACACATACCAGAACCACCAGCTTCCACCAAAAGCTGGTAATTAAGGTTTTCATTCAATGATTATGCTAGCAACATGGCTTCTTTCGGATGAAAGCTCACCCAGCATCTCCTTATGTACCTGCTGCTCCTGTAAACACCAATATATCAAACGTTTAGTTGGACAGATCAGTTATAATTATAATAGGAGTCTGACTGAAAGAACCAATACCTTGGATATACAATAGACACATTGGGAAAGGTTTCCTTCATCCTTCTTTCTGTAGTCCCAAAAGGCATTATTTTCTGTTTGTGGTAGATTATGCCACAAACACAGAAGATTAGGAGAGCGATACACAAAGAAACAGCAGTGTATGATTTTATTTTTCCTTAGTGGAAGAATGGAAGGAAGGACACACAAAGGTAGTACTGCTCTCCTCAGGATAAACTACCAGAGGAAGTCTCTGCCTTGACAAGTTCTAGAAAGGGTTCATATACAGTAAGTTCACTAGTGGTTCAAGTGTGAAGTTTTATCTTGACATTATAATAAACCAGTAATGCTCACACCCATTACCTTCCCTTGGTGAGCAGGAGGAACTTACTCTGGTGTTACTGAAAGCTGTTCATGACTCCAGTCACAGCAACCAAAGCGAGCAGTTTTGCTTAAATCCCCATCGACTGCTTTCAGTCACAGGGATCATACAGAGGGTGTAGAAATAAATGATGGGTCTAAGTCCCTCAACTACTACAACTGCTTTAGAAATGACCAGTAGAACCTTTACTCATTGGACTTACTGGGGAAACTAAAGGAGCTCTCATGTCTTGTGCTGCAAGCTCCCGGGACAGATGACAGAAACAGCACCAACACGCAACTATTTCCTGTGTTTAGCAGTCTTGCATTGTTCAGCATTATTATACTCAAACAATGCTGTTCTTTTGTCTGACAACTTGCAGCAACTCAACTTTGCTGTCTGCAAGAAAATGCAGAACAACTTACTGTGAGCAAGCCAGGATATCTTCAGATTTGCAAGAAGAGAAAACACTCAGTGTAACAGCAATTGCTTCAGGAGAATACGCTTTCGTAGAGAGCAGTGTCTCAGGACTAATTACCTCTAGGCACTTACCATATTTGTAAAGAACATACAGTACAAACATACAACAAACATAGTTGCCCTATGATGCAAAGAATTTATTCAGCTCAAGAATCGATACCAAGTTTTATGATTTGCTTTTAATTATTTTTTTTTAAGGCAAGGAAATGGTTTTGTAAGTACAGCTGAAAGAAATGAGCGAATAGAATCTATTTCTCCTCTGACCAATTTCTTTACTCAGCTTCTTGGAAAAGTGATTTAGTCATCAAAAGGGGTCTTAGAAAGTAGTAACAGTCAGTGCTTTGAAAACTGTTTCTCAGGTTGTGGAGTACCTCTCAAGTCTCCAAGTAAGAACACATAGTAATACAGGTACACATTTTTCTTCCCTAGAATAAAATAATCAATCTGAAGACAAATTAAAGCATCACAGAAATACATTTTCAGTTAGTGTAACAACACTCATTACTGGAGGGTAAAATACATCTTGTGAGATGTATGAAACTGTTATGTTCCACCTCAGCTCTATGGCTCCAAATAAACTAGTAGGTCATACATGTAAGCAAACTTAGAACAAAAAGATAAAACATCTGTCCAAACATACCTGTTTCTTCCAGTGAAAAATTAAAAATGCACTGCATTCTTGGATGTCTTCTCTTTTTATCGTTTGTCCCTCTCATTAACCCCCATTAACACTCAGTATTTTGAAATGACCCTTGCCAGAAGTACTGAGTTGCCAGGCTGCAGCTCTACACTATAAGCTGCATCACCAAGTGTTAGCAACAACTAACCCTGCTGCAGAGGGCTGAAGATTTACACTACTTTTTTCCTCAGGGGAAAGGTGTGAATTATAAAGCAGATTTCAAAATGTTTCCCAGCTACAGCCATGTTTCCCAAGAGGCCTTGAAAAGACCGAGTTTGAGTATAATTACGAAAGAGATCGTCTGGGGATGCCAACTGTGCTGAAATATATGAATGTTTTTAACTCACTGAACATGTCTCAGCAGCATGCTTATCTAGAAAAACAAAATACCACTTTTGATGGTTCAGGTATGCAAAAATTCAGAGATAAGATAATGCTAAAACATAACAGGTTTGGGCTAGAGCAGTAAAATTTTTGTCTATATAGTGATTTTGAAAATAAATTTAAGGCCTTTTCAAACTCAATCTTAAAATTTTACTAGTGCAATCTGTATTTAAATAAAGATTTTATTAAACCTTTTATGAAGAAACAAGCTTAAAATCTGTTGACTCATATACAAATTACAAGATAAAGCACATTTCAGAAGCTTTGGTGTCACTGTTCGATTGTTTTCTGGAGAAAGGATCTGATGATTCAATATTCAGGCAGTAACTTTTCTATTTTTTTCTAATGTGTAACAGAGTATTCCCTCCAGTTTTTTGGGTTTTGCTTTTTTTCTTACATATGAATTAATTAATAAATTTTGATATAGTGTGGAAACATTTCATACTGAAATAGAGTAAAAGACACTCCAGTCAAAATCTGTGCTAATGTGTCTCCTGTTTACTGCACTTGATGACACTATCAGCATGTTTATGGTCTCTCAAGACACATTTACAGCTCTAAACTACCACTCTAAACAATGAGCCAACACACCATACTGCAATCAGTCTAAAAAACACTTCAAAAAGATAAAAATCCATTTTAAAATCTAAATCTTAATGGAGTGGGTGGATAAAATACTATAAATGCGGGAGAAGTGCCTTTTATTGTTTATTGCCCTTTCTTCACCCTCAGCAAAATACACGTAAAGGAACACATAGGAAACGACTTCTTGTTGCATTTCCTAGTCCACTACAGAAAGTTTCCTGTACCCTCCAGACAACATATGAATGTGGTGTCACTCAAGAGACAGCAGCAAACAGAAAGTCCTTTCATACAGTAGGAGAGAAACATTTCATACAGCAAAGAACTAGGAAAAAAAAAAAAAAAAGAAAAATACTCTCCCCCCAGGGGTTTTTTCTTTAAAAGTGGTTCTTGATCTGTGGACTTTTAGTAGGTGACGAAATACAATACCATTTAAAAAAATATTGCAAATAATAGATATCTACACATAGTTTATACACACACAAAATTTGGCAAAAATAGAACACTAAAAAGAGAATATATATCCTACGAATGATCACTGTTGGCGTAGCCTTGAGGAAGCTCAAGCAGGCATTCAGTCTGTTTACACTCTCTCTGCTCTTAAATTCCAATTACTTCTAGTGATAGTCAATAACTTTAAAAAATATACTTTGCTTATGTGAAAATAAAGAGTCACCATGTGATCCCTGATGAATGAAGCAGGACATGAAATAGCTCATGGATTTCTAACATGAATAGCTCATGGAAATCTAACAGGGGTAGAGGAAAACCAAACACAATAAACAGACCCGTAAGAGTCAGGAGGAAAACCAAGAGAAAACCAGTGTGGGCTTGCGTGGAAACACAGATGCCTACCTGTTCAGTGTTTCTACCCAACTCATTTTTCAATTACCAGTTTACTATACTCTTTCCCATTAACAAGGTGGTCACACAAGCCATTACATTATATGATTTTATGTTCACAATAACCTTTCCTAACTTTCTGTGAACTACACTACTTAATCCCCCCAAATGTTTGTTTATTTTCTCTTGTAACATATTCCTACTGTGTGAGATTAACAGACACAGAATAGGCCTTCAGGCACTAAGAATGTAAATTAGTCTAATCTCAAGATAACAAAATGTGCACTTAACTGTAAATATTTTTATAATCACATCAAACGTAACATATCTGGTATTCAGTTTTATATAAATTAGTTATTATTTCAGATCTACTTCTGAGGTTATCTAAAACCCAAACACATAACATCAGTTTTACTCTTCAGGGTCCGAATAGTATTTACTAGACATTTAGTCTATACCCATTTCTACAATCATTCAAGACACATCATATAACTTTATTTTTTTTATTTGACAAGCAGCAGTATCATGTTTGTCTTTTTTTTTACATTTTAATGTAGATACAATTATTAGGTTATCTGTCATATTACAATATTTAGGTTTTTGTGGGTTTTTTGTGATTTTTTTTTTGTTTTTTTTTTTTCTGTTTTGTCTTAAGATACATTAAAAAACATCAACTGCAAACGTGAAAGGGGAAGAAAAAAAAAAAAAAAAGCATGGTACCCAACCACATTTCCACATTTCAGCAATACCTCACTCATTCTTTTAGTAAAGTTTTAAGAAATGTCATAATGACATGAGCTTGAAATATCTATAGGCATTTTCTTTGACGCTCATGACATGGCACTGGTGATGTTGTAAACAGCAGAAAAACAGGGGCTGCCAAGTGACCAATTATGAAGGTACAGGCCTGCCTCTTCCCACAGGAACACACCAAACAGTGACAGCAATGATCTCCTTACAATCATACCTGCAGGATAGCAACATCATGCTACATAACTGTACTCATCTGCGGAGGCCTGGCTTCGCTCTATGTATTGTTTGTCTATCAGGACTTCAATACACTTCTTAATCATGCTGATACTTGGGTTAAACCTAGCTCTTGACTGGCTGATTACCTGCAAAAGACAAACACATTTTATGCTGTTTTTATTCACAACAGTTGCTATAGAAATATTTACTAAGGGCTTTAAGGCAAAATCAACATATTCTTCTTACAAAAACAGGAATAAACCTGGAATAATTAATTTATAACAATTAACAAAGCATCTCCATTAACTAGACAAGCGAGAACACAAACTGGCTGCTCAGCTAGCTGGTTCAGTTTACTGCCTATTACCCATACCTTTTCAGTCCTCTTGCTACAAATGAAGGTAAATATTAAGGTTTAAAATTATTCTATGATTAACACACCTCTTCAATATTATCACAGTTTAAGCGAAGTGAAAATTTGATAAAATCCTATGTGCTTTTCCATGCTGGCTTTGTTAACTAACTTATCTTTGTAGACCAGATCCCTTTTACTTCCCTCTACTACCATTGTCATGGAATGTTTAATTTCTAGAGTTGCACATGTCATTTAAGTTATGGCAGTGGTACTTGGAAAATAAATGCCTGAAGAATGTGTTCATCTTAGTTTTTATAACAGTCCACACAACTCCAAATGGTTAAATTTCACCTGATTTTAGTTTTTCAAAACTACCTATAAATTGAAGAAATTTTCCTTCTCATCCATACATTTTTATCATAAAACGATACAGAATACCTTTTCATTTAGTAAAGATCTGTTGACATGCACTTTTTGTTGCAGTATTAAAAAGATACGCTGAGCACACTTGTAAGGAGGAGCATAACGATTCTGAAAAATATCTTACCATATTGTTATAAGACTTCGTTCATTCTTGTATAGCACTCATAATACAAAAATGAAACCTACACTTAGGAGATTTTACTGCACTAGACAATGAAATTTGCTACAAAAGAAAACAAACCAAACTTGTCATTTTCAGGGATTTTGCTGAAAAGTCCTAGATGACTTTTAACCACAAAAGACACAGTACAAGTAAAAATAGTTTTGTAAAGCTACACTAGTGACACTGTCACAACTGCCAGGGTATAGGATGTGAGCAGGATTTATTGTGTTTTGTCTGTTGTGCTCCATACAGGGCTGTACACCTGCTCTTGGAAGACACTCAAACTGCTCAGCTGCCTAGAAGGTGCTGCATCCCTCTACCACTGACCACATTTCCTAGACAACGCTTGGACCTTTATTTCTTCAGTCACTGAACACAGAACTACAAATTAGGTGACTTCCATTTGACTATGCTGGTACTTTTTAATACATACAATGAGAAATTATTTATTGTAGAAACAAATCTACATATGCATTGTAGAAGAAACTTCATGTAAGCAAAACTTTAGATGTGTCTCAATGATTCTCCATTTCGCCCATTCTCATATAGAGAAGAGGAAATGGTGTGCAGCAACAGAATATTCATGTCTATTAACTTGGAAAGTTTTTCAAACAAAAGACTACCCTAGTGTCACAGCACATTTTGCCTATAGTTTCTCCCTTGCTCTGTAAAGAAAGGGAATTTTATCTCTGTTTGATTTCCTGTTTGGCTGTCTGGCTTTGTCCCAGCTCTAGAGCCTGCTGGATTGTTTTGTGAGCCAACAGAACTCACCAGGTAGAACTCACCAGCAAAGCAGGCAAAAAGCTCAAGAGAGTGAGTTTTTTTGGGCTATCAGCCAAGGCTCTGGTACATTCCACAGCAGTGCAAATGACAAGAATCTTGGTGCTAACAGATCCACTCAGACTTCACCTGACTTCAGCTAATTATCACCATCATACTTCACGTATTTATTTAAGATAAAGAGAACAAAAGACAGAATTTTGTATTGGTAAGGGCTTTTGTGTTGGTTAGTACTGTTTTATCAAAAGATAATACACATAAGAACCATGGGTAGGAATATGTAATAATCAAAATGAAAACTTTTCTGGGAATGACTGCATTGATCTTACGCTCCACTACTCCTCTCAGACCTTATTTTAAGGGAAAACCTACATCATCCTGCCAGCGACTGCAGCATAGACCTAGAAGTAAAACTACCAGGGGGTATCAACAAAACGGAGAATTTGGCGAAGGCCACATGCAGACATTACAGGTCTACCATGAGCCTTGAAGCATTTCCTTGGACACCTCACACTGAATGAAATATGTCGTGCTGTAGTCTAACTGTTAGAGCTAACTATATTAAGGCTAGGACTCTTCCAATCCTATCTCTGCCAACAATATAATCCTGCCTTCATATGTCAGAAAAAAATATTCACACATTGGGAAAATATTAACTCAGAGTAAGAAGACTTCCTTTCAAAAGAGTAGTTCCTACTCAAGAATACAGGCTAGAAATTTTAATCGACTACACTACATGTAAGTATATAAACATAATGTTAAAAGTAACAAAGTCACCATAATTAATAACGATATTCCAAATGAGTTTTAAAAGACATAATATGGCTCTTGAAATTAAATCAGATCTTATTACTAGGTTAACAGGGAAAAAGAAGGAAGTTAGACATACAAAAAGTTAGTTAAGCGTGCTCTAAAAAGTTTAATAGAAGTGATGGGTTTTTTTGGTTTTTGAAAGCTGAACTATGGCAAACTTTTCAGTGAGAAAGCTGGAGCACATTCAGCTCTGAAAACAACAGGCAGTTTGTTCTTATTCAGATAAGTTAGTGAGTTCAACGCAAACATAACTAGGTTAAATTTCCTCTTGATAAGGGATCTTCTTCTTTGTATTTAAGCATAAACTACACAAAAATCTGCCTCCCACAATCTACTCTAAAGCCTGGCCGTAATTTCTGCCTAAGAGAACATCCGAATCACAGACAGTAGAGAAAACACCTTATGTTTTAAAGAATCAAGTTCAGGTGCCAAAACAGTTTAGCTGAGGCAGCATGGAGATCGGCACAAAGTGCAAAAAGCAAAAAATAACCATAGCAGACTTTTGTACTGCCTCAAGTTAAAGCTCGACATTTCACAATTGCCCATTTAAGGCTGAATCAGATTCCCACACTGCTGCAGCGTATATACCCATAATTTAGAAGCCCTAGCTTCATGTTAAAATGCCCTAATCCATCTAGCATATAGCTGGTATTCCAAAGTGAGAACTGAAGACTGAATCATAAAGGATACAATTTTCAAAAGTGTCATAAACTTAGTTAAAAGCTAAGGGAAGAGTATCAATACAGGTGGATGTGGCAGGTAACAGACAGACGAAGCTTCTGCTTAGTTTTTAACTGGGAAAGTCGAAATATTCACCTTTATGGAAAAGCATAAAAAGTTCCTGATGTTATAACCCTATTCCTCAGGAATACAGCTACAAGACTCAAATGCAGCAGAGGCACATCAGAGCACTCTCTCAGTTGAAATGTTTTGCTTGCAAAACATAAGGCTTTGTAATCAATTCCCCACTTAGAAACTGGTTTTAAAGCACAGAACACCTGATTTTTTTTCTAAGAATTTGAGAATACAGGAAAAAAACATTTTCAAAGAAGCAACAGGATTCGCCTACCATTTTCGAGTTTAAAGTGTAAATTCTTATAGTTAAAGATTATTGCCAAAATTACATGAACAGTTTAAGTAACTGGAAACCAAGTAACCAAATATTTTGAGAATAATCAGGATTTATGCTGCCTCATCTTTTAGGTATTCAATTTTAGATTTCTTAAATTAAGCTTCCTTTCAGAGTATTTGTGTACACATGTAATATCCAAAACCTTTGAAACATCTCACATTGCTAGTTCTGGCCTTAGAAGCTCTTAGTAGCTGCTTATTTAGTTTTTCTCTTAGGAAACAAAAATTAAAGTGGTGTATGTGGTAAGCTCTTTCCTTTATCACCACAAGACAGAAAGCACATAGCAGATCTCTGAATGACTGAATGCCTTCCATCTTTATGCGCAAACTGGTCAAACCAAGCAGGAATCTTAGTTTCTCTCCTACCGCCCCCCTCTGAGGGCTATCCAGCAAAGTTCAGGAGACACAGGAATGAACTAGACCAAAGAGAAAATGCCTTGAAAGAATGATAAAACTAAAACTGAAAACCAGTTGATAGGAATCAAGGTTAGGCTGGAATAAGAAACATAAGGCAAGACAAGAATAAGAAATAGGCAGGCAAGTAGCACCACTGGGAAAGTGAGAGAAGAAAAAAGAAAGAAATAAATTAGTGGGAAAGGGGAAAGAGAACTTCCTTCCCAGCCAACTGGTGAGTTCACAGATCACTAATCTAGAATCTAAAAATTCCAGACAACTATCCACTAGGTAGAAAAGGGAGATCAAGAAGGGCATGTCTACATACTCAACTTCTAAAATTTAAGCCATGAATTAGTATATAATCTTTATTAGAGCTAGGTGCTTCACTAGATGCTTCTATGGATATTCCATATCTAGAATACCCATACACAGATTTTCAACTGACCTATAGATCTGGCAATGACTCTTACAGGATACACTGCCTCTCAGCATAGAACAGGCCAAAGGGATAACAAGCACAGAAGCAGACAATGCTTCAGTGCTAAAACACACGAGACCGACGGATCGCATCTAGTGCCTCAGTACTGCAATTCAAAGTAGACTCCAACAAAATTCCCACTAATGTCACTGATGGGTTAGTTTTGGCACGGGAGAGTTCTGCGGTCAAATGTTTTACCCAACCCAATTAGTTTCCCAAAGAATCTAATCAAATCATGCTTAAGAACAGGATTTTATCTTACCTCCTGAATAAGAGCATTATGTCGCAACACTTTACGTGCTTTCATGATACGGACTATAGCAGCTTGAAGATACATTTTTCTGTCTTCATCTACAGCACTTCTGGTCTGCTCCATCTCCTGCAATACAGGAAGAACAGTAACACTTAAAATAGAGCTAAATCAATAAACACTTTGCAAAAGTATCTCAAATCTATACTTTTTACTTCCCTAAATGTCATAAAAAAAATCTAGGTGTAAAATTCCAGGCAAAGTATTTCCACAAATTAAGAATACCACATTTCATAGAAATCAGCAGGTAGTAGAAGAAACATCCAAACAAGTGTTTTTGCTAGTGGAGAAAGTCAGGCAGTACTTAGTGTAATGTACTGAACGTGACAGTATAAAATCCTGCATATCTTAGGCGATACAGACAGAACGTGTATTATCAAGCCTGGACTTGACTTTCATTGCCGAAGGACAGAAAATCATGGGAAAACTGAGTTTATTGGTTGTGCTGTTCCTGGAATAAGTTGTTTTTACAACCACCACCAGTAAAAGCAGATAAGCTAGACGTAAAACCCATCCTGGGACAAGAAGCTTGTTCGTCTTTTTCTTCCAGTGCACTATTCTCTACTCCATCTTCTCTTGCCCATATTTTAAGTGTAATACAATTCGCATGTTAAAGCATAACCTTTAAACTTAAATGATTTCTTTATCATGATGTAAATCTTATGATGTTACATGTTGAGGTGGGGGATGGCTCTTACATGTGCTTATACCAAACTCGTATGAACAAATTCAATTTTAGAAAAATAGGCTTCCTAAGTTGTTCAATCTAGAAACACCAAAGCGTACTTGCCTGCGGCGTGTCTTTCTGCATTGATGTTGTAATTTTAAATTTTGTTCGTTTACTGCTGAAGTTCATATTTAATGAAAACGTAGATTCTGCTTCTATATCTTCCTGCAATAAAGGATCTTTTTAAAAAAAACAGCAATGGGACCAGAAAAAAATCCGTAATTTACTTTGAAAAAACAAAAAAATAAAAAAAAAAATCACTGTTAGGGGCTTGCATACATACCATTTCAGATTTTTAATTGCAAATTTAAAATGCAAATTCAACCAGGTCAATTATTTAAGCTATAGATTAACTAACCTAGAAATCAAGTGTTTTTTAGAAATCGCTGTGAAGAACTCTGACAGATGTGAATTGGGTTAACAAGTCAATACAATTAAAGCAATTTCTGTTTGAGTACTTTGACAGCTTATCTTGGCTACAAACACTCTCCATTTCAATAAATTTTGTCCCTGCAAAGAACGTAGGATGTGCACTTCTTCATGGAAGAACCTCAGGAGAGAAAGCTGTTCTTTCACGACAATTACTGATGTTGTCTTCTAGAACTCAAGGAAAAACATCTATGCATTTTGTTACTCTACAGTGGAAAAAGGTGACAGGCTATTGCTTCTACACTTCCACATCTTTATGTTTCTAATTTTTTCCTGACAGAATCTCAATTCTTTTCCACCTGCCAAAGTCCATTTCTCTCAATAAATGGTAACTATTCCCTGCAGGCCAAAACACTTTCACATCCAACTAACAGGATGACTGGATCGATCTCTGCAGCTTCCAGGGAAGACCTTGAATTAACAAGAATTAGCAGTTTCCAGCAGAATAAAGTTGCTTATAGTTGCCCCAAGTTCAAATACTTCAGTAAACACATTCAGTATTTATATAAACTCAAAACACTATTAATTTTAATGTTTTGTTTGGCAACAAATATTCTGTACTATATTTTACAATAGCCAAGCATAATATAGAAAATGTAACACAAAAGGGCACAGGATTAACAACTCTGAAGAAATACAAGCTAACATTACATTTTAGCACTATTCAACTTAGCACGGTTGAGTATAAACCAAAGTAAGTGGTGTGCTGTGCATGAACTCCAAGGGCATGATTCTAACAAACCAATAAAGGTTTTCACAACAGTTTATTTTTTTATTTCCAAAAACAGAACAAATGAAAACAAACTATAACATCTAATGCATTGTATTTCTGAGAAGTGACATAGGTAGAGAGGTTAGTGTATTTCATTTCACCGCTTTAGCAGTGATAGAAAGCTCTACCATTCACTCATCAATGAAACATGCTTAAAGAAACAGGATAAATTCTATACTATGATGTTAAGATCGTTGAGCGCCTAGATGACACAGATGGTCCACTTTCCCCTGTTTCTTTCCTTACAAATGCTGATTTGTAGTTGCTCACAAGAGCCAAGAGTACAGTTGATTAAAAAAAGGGCAAACAGTGGATTCTTTTATACATAAAAAGCCTTCAACAAATACTGGAATCACAAGACTGAAAACAGAACTTTTTTTCTATTATTGCTGCATACCTTTTCTGAGTCATGGTTGATCATTTTGACATCAAGTAAGGATTTGATGGTTTTTGTCAGTTCCTTCTCATTCATTTGTGTACTATCTTGAAGCTCCTTGTAACTGACAGTTTCACTGTTGTTGAAGGCAAGCAACACTGCCATTTGGTATGTTGTGACCATGGCTACGTAAGGTTTGCACAGATAATTCATTTTTACTTCTCCTGCAATCATACAAGTAGCATTTTATACACTGACAAAGTGTGCTGAAAAGTCATCTGAAGTCTTATGACTACATCTCAAATGCATTTAACTCTTGGAATGGGAAACGAAAAATGGACGTTGAGCTTACATGCACAGAATATGGTCTGCAATACCACCATCCTGCCCAATCCCTGGTCAACTATCAATACTAGGAGGACAGTTTTCAACAAAAAATGGAAACCCATGGTGCTGCATTTTATTAATTCAACATAATTGAAAGTAATAAAACAATTCCAAATACCCTCAACACATTGCAATGCATAAACTTCAATTTGTAAGAGCTTGCACAGAATCAGAGATTAGTGAAAAGATTTACAATAAAAGACTCGTCTATAAAACATTTCTCACAGTATCTTTACATTCTTTAAATTCCTCTGAAACTTAATTTTTTTTTTTTAAAAGCACTGCAGAAATCTGCCTGAAAGCAGAATGATTAGATTCTCTGTGTAAAGGCAAGTGAGACTTAACAGCAACCTTCTAATTTCTCACTACATTATACTAAGTTTATGCTAGTCTGGTATTCACCTCTGAGTAATATTTTGTGGTGCTCGGTCATTAAAACCTGATACTCAAAGCACTTGAAATAAAACAACATTGAGTGATAATTACTAAATGAAGCTACAATGTTATATATCTCTTCTAACATGTACCTCTTCTATATGCTTGTTAACATATATTTCTATGTAGTAAACAAAACTAAATAAATGTATATTTACGCACTCTTAACATTAATATTCAGGCAAGGACTATCTGACACGACACAAACAGTTCCAGGGCAATTTTTATTAACTCAGCAGTTCTGTAGTGCAGTCTTACAGTTAGGAATTTGCAACACTAGTTTTACTTGGATTTAACGAATCACAGATAACCTATGCAAGTTTAGAAAATAAATTTGGGAAACACTAAGCAGTAAATATTAACTTCCAATGCAAAATGGGTCAGCTAACTTGGTATGTAACACAATTTCCCAACTCCAAAGTCTCTTGCCATGTGAAAAGGACTTCTAACAAATGACAGCCAGTTTTGTAGAGCATAAGTTCAGCAAAGTATTTATTTCTACCTGTACAAAGGTAATGTAACCAAGTAAGCTTCCTCCCACTAAAATGCTGACTGTAAAATAATTCAAACTGCAAAAAAAAAAAAAACACCTCAATTAGTCGCATATAAACACACTACTTTACAATAGTTTATTATTACACTACCACTCCATTGAAGACACAGCGGGCTTGCTTATGTTCACTGAATTGATGCAAACATGGCAGATCAATTAATGACAGCGTTTTCCTTTAGAAGACAGATGGTGAACTGAACGTCAGTGTTCAGAACATCACTCAAACATACCAGCATGACACTTAATGAGTAAATCAAAGGACCGTCAACAGATTCACACCCTAGGGTCCCACAGTTAGTGTAGGTACATACTGTATGCACATATGTATATGGAGGTAAATACTGTGGTTCAACAGTGAGTCAAATAAGTATCAATTCTACTGAATTGAAATGAATTTCTATGAGGCTTTAGCAATGAAAGTTGTTAGGTGTTTCTCACCTATAAGCTTACACAGTATAAAACCCAGTATTTCTATGTCATTCAAATAAATACATATTTCTAGGAAGCTCCAGTAGTCTTAGAGCCTGAAACAACTACTAAACATCTACCCAGAAACAGAGATACTCCCATATGCTGGAGTGCACCTGCAATGTTTTTTTGACTTTTCAAATCCTGCCAGAATTCTATTTTCAGGGGTCAAACGCTCAAATTTTACAGTAAAGACAGAGGGTGTAAATTTCACAAAGACTTCCAAGGACTTGTTCTCTTCCCTCAGAGAAGGATAGGTATACTCTACAGCATTAAGTCTAGCTAGGTGACATATGAGTAAGACTGCTCCTTTAAACTGGCGAAACAATGAAGCTAAGCAAGCAACCCAGGCTGAGCTGCTTCTGATAAGCTAGTCTGTAACAATTTTCCAGCTGAGGTACCACTGACAATGCTCCCATTTTAAAGCCTACAAAGAACAGCAAAATGTCATCACCTTCTGAACACCTCGCAATATGGCATGCAAACTATTATATCACTAAAAATCAAATAGTAGTTAATACAACAAAAATAAAAGTAGAATAAATAGTTCTTATACTCAGTAGTAACATATTAAAAAGCTCCTTCATAGCAGAAACTCACATTTGCCATTATAATTCACAGACGGTAGCAATTCAAAGTATAAAAACCTGCTTACAAAATCTGTTATGACCAATACTGTGAAAATTTTATTGCCCAAAATGTACTTCACCATTAAATACACCTTAGCAAATATCAACACAAATATTCTGTATTTTGACATAAGCATTGTACAGGTAACAGGTAGAACAAAATAATATGAAATACCACACTCTACAACACAGAAATAGTCACCGCACAAAAAGAGAACATCTGGCCAAAGTAAAAACTTTACTGTTTGGAGAATTTGCAAAATTTGTATGAAGCTTGAGTTTGAATGGCTCCTATGACATATGGGACAAGTAATTGCATCTGCCTTTTTATGGTTATCAAATCTGTTCATATTTAATATTAGAAAAAACCAACCTTTTATGCAATTATTAGAAATTAGTTTTAAAGCTGGAAATCAACTCAGTTCTTCTGATTGTATTTATCAGTGGCTCCTTCATCAACCACAAAGTGTAGAAGAGATGTGAAAAATAAAGAAAAGCTATGCAAATTCATACATAGATTTAGGATGTCATTTGTGTGACCCTTCCAAATTTCATAAAGGCTAGAAACAGGATAGCCATGATTTATTCACAAAATGAAGCAGCTCAGGATTTTCTCTGTTAGAGTGATGACCTTCTATTTGTAGTTATTTTGCACTTGACACACGTTCACAGGAAGCCTCCTACTAACCTACCATCTGTACACTTTTTTCCAGTTCCTGAGGAATTGCAAATGTAGAAGAAGGAGCCTGAGTTAGAGGCCATGCACCAGCCTAAAGTTGTCAGGAAAAATAAAAGCATCAACATTTTGTTACAACATGTATTTATGAAAAAGTAACACTATTAAACAGATCTACAGTGTCGATCATGCCCTAAGACATTCAATTTACAGCAGAAATGTTACCGTTTATTTTAGTGCTCATTACGCATGTCCCACAGAGGGACATGACAAGACAGAGAAACAAGAAAACAGAATTTTAGATCACTACAGCTAGGGGGCTAATCTTAAAAAGAAACATCAAGAAAACAGATCATTCCACAATGATCACAAGGTGTCAGTTTTCATATGATAAGTATTTCTAGTTAAGCAAAACTCCTCATTTGTTATCAAAACATAAAAATTAAGTGCAAATAACTAAAGAGTAATAAATATACATTAGTACCTGTAGAACATATATCTGAAAGCTAATCCCCAGATCAATAATCGTGTCCTGGTTTTTGATAAAGTTGTTGAATTTATTGTTGAGGTCAGCACTAACACTCATGTCTGTATACATTCGATGGAGTTTGCTGGTAAATTCATAACCACAGGCTTGCTGTGAAAGAACATTGTAACAGGTTTCACAGTAAAAACAGTACTTGCTATACAGCTTGTGCACATTCACTACTAAAATATGAAAATTTAGTCATCAGAAGGGCTGTGACAGTGTTTACACACAACAGAAAACAACATCATAAAAGAAAGTTATTCAAATTTATCTTAGTTTTCATTTCTACATACTGATTCATATGAAAGTTATTTTATAAAATTGAAAGAGACAGTTTATGAAAGTCCTTAGCACTACTATAATGCAAAGTATAAATTATTTGAGCACACTTAAAAAAACTACATTGAAAAAACAAATGCCTAGACAATACTCCGTTTTTCATAGAATACCAGTAAATTCAGATATTGGAAAAAGGACTTATTGATTGCCAAGTTATCTCTGGCACCCTCTGCTGCTCGCTCTCAACATTACATACTCCTACATTTATTCTGCATTAGAAGTATTACATTACCTTTAGTTTGTTAATCATAGCTTCTTCAGAATCCATAGACATAGACAAACCATGAATTAGTCTTTTTGCCAACATTCTGGCATAGAACTGCATAAAGAAATCAGATATTAGGATTAAAAAAATCGTAATAATGTTTTTCAAGTATACTTCCAGCATAGCATTTTAAGATTCACTGACTATCAAAGGTTACCTTTTGGAATACATCTTTGTCATCGATGTATTTGAAAACAGTAATAAAACTTGTAAGCTTGTCTTCCACTTCATTCTCTGTCATCCCTTTTGCTGATTTCTTCAACAAGTTGTCACAGTACTTGGCGAGCTCAAGTTAAAAAAGACAAAAAAAAAAAATCAAACCCAAACCTACTTGTCAAGCTTGGGAACAAGTGCATTCCAAAATTTCTATACTACTTCAAGCATGAAAGACGTCACTGTCTACAGTCTCACAGTTTATTACAAGGGCTGTATTCATAGGTAAACAATACATATGACATCTACAAAACACGAAAATTCTACGTTAAAACTACAACTGCACCAATTTTGCACATCCCACAAAATGTGCGTACAGCTTATTTATTACTGCCAACATACATAACTAAGGCTGATTCAATGCTGGAAACTGATATTTATGATGGACCCTATGCAAGCTCAATTGATAGTTACATGAAAGTATTACTGTTTTCTACAACAATACTTATCACTTACCAACTCAGGTGCTTTGCAAATCGACTTGGGCTCCCTGAAGTTAACTACTGATGTCAAAGCCTACATTGGAAGATAGAGCAAAGAAGGAAAAAAACATAAATGGCTTGAAACATTTTCTTTCACGAAATCTGAATAAGTTAAAAAAATGTTCAGGGCAAAGATCATCTGAGAGCCCATAAAACTGAACTACGTAAAAAGAGATTAAAAAATGAAACAATGAATAAAAGGGTTTGAACTGCTCTGTGATAATTTGTATGTTGAATATTTTAAAGTTGAGATTTAAGTAAAAGCAAAGAGTAGAGGAACTGAAGTTAACTGCAAAACGTAGGAGAACAAACAGATCTCTGATTAGAAACTTCAGTGTAAGAGCATAGAGATTTTGTTACATGGCAATATGGTCCAAAAGTATGGATGAAAAGAAATTGAGGAATAATCACAGATAAAGAAAACTTGAGCACGACAGCAGCATGTATCTCGACCTGAGAAACACGCTTGGTGCGCTCACCACCGTAAGAAGGAAAAGATCTTTTGGTTGTTCTTTGACAGACTACAGAGGAAAAAATAACCTTATTGAAAATGTATCCTATGACAGGAAATTACGAACCAGAAAGTAGTAAGTGCACTATCCAGTAGAGATAGAAGGATATATGAGAAAGATTGGGAAATTAACAAATGGATTAGACAAAATATACTTCTTTTTTGAGGAAGAGGCACTCAGTCTCTCAAAAGCCAACTCAACACTACTAACAACAACAATAAAGCTAGTAATAATTAATAGTAATAGTATACTTTAATAAATAATTGATACAATTAGAACTGTTACTTAAATGTCATCATGGCTACATATTTCATGAAAAATGCAGCAAGACTGTCGTCCTAAACAGGCTTAAACAAACTTTAAGAAGGGTAAAAAAGTTAGCTATTATGACAACGACCACAGTAAATTTCCAGACATTCTTTGTAATCAACCTGAAAAATTTAAACAAAGCTTCTGTGTAAGTAAAACTATCAGCAATAAGAGATTAAACATTATGAGAGGAAGCAAAACACAGGAGCAAGGAAATTTAAGCACGTAAAGTTACTAAACTTCTCACAACTTGTCTATTCATTATCTGCAATTAAATTTACATAAAATGGGTCAGGTCCATCTTACTGTTTTGAATTACGATAAAAAGACAGAAGAGCTTTAAAGTGGTTTCCTTTGTACACGTGTTATCCCTGAGACTGGACTGGTTTTGTTCCATTGCACTTATAAACTAGAAAGACTCCTAATTACTCTATCTTTGAATGGGTATTGATACCTTGAAGAATTCTTGTGAGACTGAAAGGGGGTCCCAGATTTTGATTTTCAATGGAGCTTATTTTACCTAAATACAAGTTACCTTGTCAAGGGCACTCATAAAGTGTTGATCACCATTCAAAACAGTGTTGATGAGTTGAACAAATTTACTATGTACTTCCAAAACTGACTCCACAAACTGAGTTGGCATCTAAAAAGGTAGATAAAACCGAAAGCAAGTTAATAAGTAATTTTACAAACATACAAATAGATCTGCATTAATTGCATTTTTTTTCTAATTCTTCTTTCTCATAAAAGTTAAAAACATAGTGATTGTTCTGGGGAGGACTGCCTGTGTTACACTCTTAAATTGCTGTGCTTGAGCATGTTTTGGAAATTAAGCCAATGGCTACATATACAGTCCTATTAACAAATGTATATGTGCACTTCAAATGCTCTCGCACTGTATAAGACTCCACATAATATCATAAAATGTTTTTTGGTCCTTTTAAAAATCATTTATGCTAACATGTAAATACAGCAATCAAGCAAAAAAGTTCCTGAAATTAATAAACTACTGCTTCTCCTACACACTGACTTCAGAGACAGAAAATCCAGATGAACCCTTTGAATCTTCTGAAGCAGAGCAGTTACCGATCAGATTAGGTGTGCCACGTTTCAGTGTGACATCGTGTATAGAAGTGACTAATACGAATTGGCGGAGTCACAGCACAGACAAGCTGGCAGGCAGCAACACAACAGCATGCAATGCACTGACTACTTCAGATGACACTCCAAGACATTCTCAGCTTAAAAATGTCTGCTTACTCCATACAATAGAGCAAATATTTAACATTTTTAATTCAACAATTTATGTAAGCTTGGGAATTTTCTTCAGCCTCATGGCCCTACTTTCATTTAACTATGCAGACACTATTAATTTGAAAGAGTAAGCTCAATAAATGCACAAATAATTTGAAAGGAAGCTATACTACCAAGACTTCAGCTCATTATCAGTATGCACCCAGAAGTTACGGAAGAGTAAGCACTCCTGAGCAATCAATAGAAGAGAGATACAAATTGTTGTAAATTCAGTGTACTATTATAGACAAAAACATCACTCTACAGTGAGCACAAATCTAGACAGCAAGATGTACAGGATGTACAGATGTATAAATGTAATGGCAAATGAAAGCTTGTTTGTTTGTGAGCAGTGATGCTACTGAACAACAATGGAATGAAGTAATTTAAACACGTATGAATTAAAAAAAGTTTAACATGGTTTAGGAAAAAAATTAACCTAGACTGTTTTTAGAAATTGTATGAAAATAGGGGAACACCCAGCTGTTAGTGAAAAACACCATACTCACATCAGGTCACAATGCTGACTCTTTACAAATAGCATATAATTAGTTTCTAATGTACCAGAACATCAGATATCACTGACTTAATGAAACAAGGAAAAAAAATATATACATGGAACCAAAAGACCCACTTGCCATGACAGTCCTGAACAAACAAAAAAAGAACTATCTAGCTGCAGTTGATTCTGGTTAGATCACAAAATACAGCTCTCGGGATAGGTATGTGCTGCATAGCTAAGCGTGCTGATCAGAAATTACCATTTATCCATAATGTCCAAAACCAATTTCATATAGGCATAATTACAAAAGAAACAAAACAAACAAACAAAAAAGAATAAACAGAAAGCTGTAAACATTTAATCAGGAGTGTTAACCTAATAAGTAATTTCAGCCGCCTGGAAGAAACTCACATTTTCCTGAGAAAGACTGCTGGTTGCTCTAAGGCCCTCATCATGGATATGGTTTTGCAGTTCCTGAATCATATGAGGTAAACCACTTGACACAGCACGAAGTAGAGTATACATGTTTGCCATGTCTGCAACAGAGATACACTTTATAGAATATGCTTAGAAACACTAAAAATCAACACTTAATATAGTACCAAAATTTCCAACAGAACTTGTCAAAAACTAAAACAAGACCAACTGTTTGGAAAAAAAAATTAAATAAGCACTGGATCACTGACAATAGAAAAAGAAGAAAGAGTAGGACTAATACCAGTATTTACTGAGCACTGCCATTCAGACTGCCTCACTCTTCCAACACTGCTTATTCAGGAGAGACCACAAGAGAACTGGGCTAGCGTGGAAAAGTATATTGTCAGTTGGGGTCCTTGCCTCTCTAAATCTGCTATAGCAGCAGCTGACTAAAATCAGTTTAGAAATCCTGTCAACTTTTTCTATTTCTCCAGTGGTGGCTTGTAATTTTTCATAGGTTAGAAAAACTGTAAATAAGCAACTGCTCTTTTTATGGGGGGGAGGTGGTAGAGCTTTTTTGGTTGTTTGTTATTTTTTTTAAATGGATCCAAGCTCTGATCAAATTTGCAAAAAATCTCTGGAAACTAAGCCCTGTTATTACATACAATTTAAGTTGGGCTGTTGAAAGCAGTACATCTCACGTAGTGAAATACCTTCATCCATGCAAGAATAAGCATTCTTTCAAGGATATAAGGCAGCAGTCATCAGGAAAACAATTTTTTTAATCAGTGTATATAAGTACAAGAACTACTGTTTCTGTAAAAGGGTTTTGGGAGGTCACAAAATATTTAGGACAATAAAAAGTGGCTGTGAAAATAAGCCAAATACTTTATAATCCTGACCCGTCAAATGATGAAGAAACTGTCAAGACAGAGTCACTGGTTTACAGATAAAAACACAAGTTTAAAATATGATCAGTTCTATAGGACACAGGATTGCGTTTTCAAGCTGAGTAAGATAAGGAAAGAGCATTGGCTGAAAGGAGGGTTGTTAATAGTAAAAAGAATAGTAAAAAGAATGAAAATTACATAAGACAAAACACTACTCATGTTTCATATGATCTTTCTAGATAAGTAATATGTATTAGGTGAAAACACTGAAGTGTAAAGAAGTCGACTGAATGGTACGTGAATAAAACAAAACCCACTTTATATTGTTTGTGACCACTGAGACTTACCACTTCTTTTCTCTTGTCTGATAATATTGTGACATTCTGCATGCAGAAACTGCAAGTGATCAGCTACCATTCTCTGTTGGCATTCATGGATAACTTTGTCATACGAGCTGGGATGCAAGTATTTCCGACACCGCATATCTTCATCCTTTAATCTACCTAAAACCTACAGACAAGGTTTGAGAGATGATGAAGTACCAATATAGAATCATGAATATACAGCAGTGTAGCAAAATGAGAGACAGCAGTAAGTAACAAACACTTATTTTGTCTGAGATGCTGAAAAACTAAATTTGCTCTTTTGAGACAGGTGCTGCTAAAATAATGTAATCTTCTACTCTGAGCAGTGACTAGGCTCAGTCACTACTAAACATGTAACAACCCTCAGCAGTCCCCAGAATTTCTTTTGCTGTTCAACTTTGTGACCAGTCTCCTCCAGTTTCTACAACCACTTCTCATTCTTTCAGAGAAATTTTTACCACCATACCCAGTAATATCACTCTCAGCTTCTGCTCCTTAAGGTATAAGCGGTCCCACAGCCTTGTCTTCAGGTCTTCTGTATCATGCATGTGACCAATATAACTCTGTAGCAACCCTACCTTATAACCTTCTCTAACTAATAGTATACACTACAAGTCTACTACTACAAGCCAAAGGAAAATTAGAAAGTAAGGAATCATACAATCATAGAAAGGCTTAGGTTGGATGGAACCTCGGAGATCTCCCAGTTCGAAACCCCCTGCAGAGCAAGTTCTCCCAGAGTACATTGCACAGGAACACACCCAGATGGGTTTTGAATGCTTCTAGAGTTGGAGACTGCACAACCTCTTGGGGCAGCCTGTTCCGGTGCTCTGTTACCTTCACCATAAAAAAAAATTTTCCATACATTCAAACTGAATATCCTATGTTCTAGTTTTAAACCCACTGCCTTTTGTCGTGTCGCTGGGCAACATCAAGAGCCTGGTCTCATCATCCTGAAACTCACCCTTTAGATACTTGATAAGCACTTACAAGTTATCCCTTTAGTCGCTTCCTCTCCAGGCTAAATTGCCCCAGCACTCTCAGCCTCTCCTAGTAAGAAAGATGCTCCAGCCCTGGATCACTGTATCAACTTAGTGGCTCTGTGATAAACTCCCTCACACAGCTCTGTCCCTCTTGAACTGAGTGCCCAGAACTGGATGCAGATTTCCACGTGACTTCACCAGGGCAGAGTGTGGGAGGGGACACTTTCCTTGACCTACTGGCCACATTCTTCTTAAAGAAACCCAAGACCAATGGCTTCTTGGCCATAAGGGCACACTGCTAGTTCATGGTTAGCCTTTGGGGTCCACCAGCAGCCCCAGGCCCTGTTTCCCACAGGCTTCCCTGTTTCTCAAGCAGGTCAGTCCCTAAGTTGAGGATGCAGCTCCCCAGATGCACAACTCTATAGCTGCCCCGTCGAATCTTATCAAGTTTCTCTGTACCCAACTCTCTAGCCTATCCAGCCCATGCTGGATGGCAGCACAGGCCTCCAGCGTGTCAGCCACTTCCCCTAGCTTCGTATCATGAGCCAACTCGCCCAGGGTACACTGTCCACTCATCCAGGTTGCTGAGGAATATACTAAATAGGACTGCACCCAGTACTGACCCCTGAGGAAGGCCACTGGACACAAGCCTACAGCATGACTCCTGCCCACTGACCACAACCCTCAGACTTTTTTTGTCTTTTAATCAGATCTCAATCCACCTCACTTACTAATCATCCATGCCCCCCTTCTTAGGTTTGGCTGTGAGGATGTAACGGAAGATAGTGTTAGAAGCTTTGCTGAAATCCAGGTGGACCACATCTACTATCCCTCCTCTCATCTATCCAATACTGATCCATTGAATACATGCTTTGGAGGACTGTAAATTTTTTTTCTTACTTTTCATGTGTTTAAATTATCATTTATTAGCAAATATTTTGAAGCTGACAGTCCACCCACAGACAAGGTTTGTGGCTCATATTCAGATCAACCGTGCTACCACCATAAGGCATAATTTATACCATAAGGCATAGTTTAAACTGTATGAAAGATTACAGCAAAGAACAAATATGGGAACTGCATTGGAAAACATGTATTATAATTATCAGTAAATCCACAATATTAGATTTTCGTTATTGAATGCATACAGACGAATCTCTTACCTTCTCCATGTATTGTGAGCAATTTGACTCTTGCAATAAATTTGAAGCTTCTTGTTTATAATACTCCCCTGTTTCATTCAGAAAAGGACACTCAAAAATTTCCTGATAAAACTAAAAGGAAGATTGGTTTTTTTTAAGGACAAATAATATATACCAGAATAACATTCAAAACTTTAAAAATAGATCAGAAATAAGTATCTACCTTTAGGGGGAATTTTTTCTTATACTGTTCAACATGAACAAAGGAGTTAATAACCCCATGGATTACTTTCTGGTTTGGATCTTCTCCACAGCGATCACTGAAAAAGGTAAAGGAAACATTCATGGGAACATAGGCACCTAGTGTAAGTCATCTGATATGACTTGAACGAAATAATACAGGATGAAAACATTTTCCAGAACATTTCTATGCTTAGATTGGCAAAACTGAAGAAAGCTAAAATAAAAATGCACTCTTATTTTGTTGAGATAATAATTCAGAAACTATTCAGAAGCATTCACAGGTCATGAAACTTCCATGTGTTTGCTAAGTATGTTCCAAATTACATACTCTAAACTATACTTTATAAGTTACAACAAACTCCATCTTGTACCTGTAGCCTTTGTCAAATAGGCTGCTTTCACAGTCTGCCCTTGCCAAAACAACATTACTTTTGCCAACACCACACTTACAGGCATGCTGGTTTCTTTTCTGATATCTACTACTCAACATGTAGATGTCAGATGGAAAAAATAGCATGCTTAGTGCATCATCACAATTTTTAATCACACATTGAAAAAGGAAGGTTGCCAGTTTTCCAGCCAGATTCTTAGCTCCAAATGAGCAATCCACTTCACTGAAAACAAAAGCAATTAAAACAAGTGTTTTACATGCTAAAAGCATTTTAATTCCTTTGCAAAGACTGGAAGTAACAGACCCACACTCAGAGCAGCAGAGACTTTCTTAAAACATGAACTGTTCTAAATAAGACCACCTTGCACATACATTCTTAAAAAAGAAGCAAAAAGTACTTCTTAACTCTTAAGGTGTTAAGTAGGACTAAAATATTATTTATAAAAGCATATTTAGACTTAAGCATCAGCAGTTGTAATTTCAAAGGTTCTCCTGTAAAATATATGTATACACATGCAGACTGGAGCCAAAAAGACAAAATTAGCTCTCTGCTAAAAGTGTTATTGCATAGAAGAATAATTCACATGAGTGATTTTTAAAAAATTTAGGGGAAAAAGATAAAATAAAGCCAGCAAAAATACTTCAAACCCAAACCTTACCACATACCCATCTGGGCTGCAGTGGAATGCAGAAGTAATATTGCTAATTTCATTCATTTTGGTTAGAAATGGATAGAAATTTCAGAGGATACTGATAAGCCAGGAACATTTACCAGGGCAGCTACACCAGCAGTCACCGTATTACACACACGCAGCGATATTCCCTACGTTCAGAACACGGTTAACAATGTGCATTGCTTTGAAGATGCCAATCACATGACAGGTTTGGATCAACTGCCAAGACAACATAAGCGTTTTCATTTTTTTGTAACAGATGCCCACACTCCCCCCTTTTTCCCCAACCACTTGCAGGATTTTTTATTAACATAGGTTTCCTCAGTATTATACACTTAGAGTACAGCTGTTGAAAAATTTGACGGAACATCCTGAACCTATCTGAAAAGCTACACTTTTTGGAACAAATAATATCACAAATCATTCTTCCCCCTTTGGCAGCATCATCAGGTTTTTATTTAAACAAACACCACTCTGCTCCCAAGAATTTGCAACATAAGCAGCTACTTTCCATAAAAATCTTACAGATGTTACAGAAGTTTGAAGAATGACTTCTATACAGTTTGTAGTAATAAGAGTTATTTGTCAAACTAAAATGAGAGAAAGTAGCGATCCCCCCCAAGTAAAATGAGAGAAATTAGCGATCCCACCAAGGTGAAAGTCTTAAGTATTTTCCCTCTTGATGGTAGTTAGCAAGGAATACAAATACATTAAGCTATAGAGCAGCTAACACACAGACTGAAGTGGGAATGTCACACACAGGACATTAGGATGCTTGGCAGGGAACCTGAATAAATAGAAAATTAGAAACGCCATTTCCTCTGATTTTACTGCTGCTGAGTGTCTTTGGTCAAAAGACATGGAGAAAACTACAACACACAAGCTCATTGTGCTGTTTTATATTATTATTGGGGAGAGCTAATGACTTTCTACCACTTCCTCAAAAGATGCTGTAGTAAAGATGGAGGTTGGTCTCTTTCCCCAAATAACAAGAAGCAAGACAAGCAGAAATGGACTCAAGTTGCATCCAGGAATGTTTAGGTTCACTATTAAGGAAACATTTCTTCACCAAAAGGGTTGCCATCCTTGCAGATATATGAGGCATGTAGGTATTGCACTTAGGGACTTGGGTTAGTGGTGGATTTGGCAGTCCTGGATTAATAGTTGGATGCAAAGATCTTTATTTGGTCTTTTATGGCCTTTACCAACCATTCTATGCTTTGCAGAAAGAAGCCAGGATGGCTGCCCTAGCAGGTGGAAAGGTGACAGTCAATCAGGCTTGATGGTTGCCAGCACGCAAAAAACATTCAAACAAAAAAAATATTCCAAACCTAAGCAGAAAACAAGTACGTTAGCTCTCGTTGCAGATGAGGACTGCATAATGGTACCTGACCCCATCCTGTGCCTGGAACTACTGATGACATAACATTAATGCAAGCCAAAACTTAACTGGCTTAGCTCTTTGACTTGATGACCTTAAAAGGTCTCTTCCTACCAAAACAACTATCACTATACATTAACTTCATCAACATTACTATTCTAAGACTAAAGCTAATAGTAGAAGTTTAACATGTATCATACAGTGTAGTACTATAGCACCATAGCAGATACTTGATGTTTAAGATACACCTCACATATTGAAAGATTCCATCATTCACAGGAAACGCTCTGCTGTGTAAGATCATTGGCCTATTGAGACTAAGCAACAGCAGAATTCACTGTGAACTAGATAAGCCTATTATTAAAAAGTTAACTTCCAATAGCTTGGTATAAAGAGTGTATCAGCTGTTGCCATCTGGGTGCAACATGTTCTAATACGTTACCTCATAACTGGTCAATTACCGACCAGGACCAGTCACTACACGTGTACACCAATATGGGGAGCAGTAAAATGACGTTTATTGCTTCATGGCATCTGCTTATGTATTTACTTCTTCTACGCCCCTTACCTAATTGTCATTCAGAGCAGGGGAGGTCGTTACAGAGGAATAGGTTCAGTTAGTTAGAAAGTGTTAGTTGTCTTTAGTAGAGAAGCCGCTCCAGGTTAGTCTGTACTAATCACACTGTCATTTGAAATAGCACCTGAATTATTTCCAAATTATTTCTAAGAATTTCATAGATGAATTTTCTCACAATTCGAGATCTTGATGGCTTCCTGTTGTGTTGAAACAAAAATGCTTAAGTTGATATTCAGCTTGCCTTGTAGGAGGAGTGCTTGGGCTAGAGGGAGGGGGGAAGAAAGTGTGTTATATTCAGAACTCTATATTAAGAGGAGTGCAGTCAGACAAGACAGGCTTAAGTAATTTAACAACTCTCTGTTGTTCTAAGAGGGTAATCCTGCTCCCTTTTGCTCAGCTACAGACCAGACCTCTGTATCTCTCTTGCATTCCTTTGGTACTCAACTTGGTTGAACTGACTCATTATGCCATTATGGAATGATATTAGCCAAAACAGTTTTCTGTCATGTGAGCAGTTGAGAGGCACTAGATGAGCACCAAATTCAACACAAGAAAGATAGCAGAGCACAGCTTGCTTTTAGCATCAGTGAACCTGTAGATCAGTTGAGCCATCTTGCTAAGCGGAACCACATGCCACTACTTTTACTTAGTCTTCATTGGCCAAGAAAGTATATTGTTAATTTTAATGTATAATGTATTGCACAGGTTTATACCTTCTAAAAAGTAATGTTATAAAAAAAACTTAAGCATACTTTTACATGCAATGAGTTGACTACAATGTTGGCTATCAGCTCAGCATATCATTGTATACTCTGCCAAATCCTCTCGTTATAAGGGCAACTCTCCTCCCTATTTTAATTTTTCTGCAGAACATTTCTGTAAGTTGAGGTATGCACACACTTCAGCACTACACTTAAGACATCTAATAGAGAGGTTTTTCAGTATATACACATATTAGTAATTTTATTAAATTTCGTAGGTAAAAAACTTCCTATGCATATTCTCCCACCTCTAGTAGATGGAACTTGATATCCACACCTTCAAAGACACTGTTTAATCCCCGATTTGCAAAACATCTTGTTAAGACATTTAACAGATGTTTGCAGTCAAGTTTTTAAAATACCCTTTTACAAAGTGTATTGACACTAAAATCAGCAAGTAACAGTGACAAGCCTATAGTTACATGCAAAAATCACCCTCAGAACACTCACAGCACACTCTACATTTCACAGTATGAAAATGATCAACTACAAATTCTCTCTTACATGTTTCATTACACATGAGGTAAATCATGAAAGTGGCTAGAAAAAACTTAACACAAAATATTAGATGTAGGATCGCACAGAGGTAAAGTTAATTATGGAGGGGGGAAAAAATACAGACCCAATCATTAGTGAGAATGACTGAAGTTTTATTTAAAACTTTCCAAGTTACATCAACTTATTACAGTCTCAACATCTAATGCCCCAGAGGGCCAAGGGAATTCTTGATCTACACAGCCTATGGAGGTCTGCAGTCAGCCTCAAGTAAATACACACTACTACTTTTAAGAGACCATCAGATATTTGGTGACAAAGGCTTTCAGAGATTTCCACTCCCACCCACCAGTGAAATACAAAGCAGAGTTTTCTTCACCATACATTAGGCAAACTTAACTTAGGTAAAATCAATCATTACAGCAAATACACAAAGCGGTATTTGCACTGGCTACAAAAGAAGGGTGGTTCAACCACTGACAGCACGTATTTCCTGTCTTCAGAAATACTGAGAGGGACATCACAGTCATTACTTTGTTGTCAAAAAATTTAATTCAGGAAGGAAATCATGAAATTATTATATTAATCAGTTTTTAATGCCCCGTAAATATAGCTTTTGGTCTGACCAAGAGCACATCCACACCCTGATCAACCGAATTAGCTTGCTCTTTCAGTGTACCTTTGCTAGCTTGAGTGTGGCAAATTGGCTTAAAAAAAACTCCACGGTCATTAAGTAACTTCAAAGCTATCCTACAGAGTAGAAAAATTATGGTAACACACAAGATCTGAGGTGTATTTCAAAATTGCTGTTTAATCATAAATTTAAAAAGCCTATAAGAGCAAAATGAAGGTTTCCAATAAAAATTTTGAAAGCTCCAAGTACTGCAACTACCAATGTCTTTGTCTAAATATAACGAAGATATTCAGAAATAAAATAATAAATTCCCCTTAAAGAGCAAAAATTTGTTTCCTTTTCATTTCAGTGAAGTGCCAAGGATGTCAAGTGAAGTCACTCATGTGAGCAACAGAAACTCAGAACCTTAAGTTTTCCTAGCACGTAAAAATTTCTTTAGGTACTACTCACAGTAAAATAGCTTCCCTGGCTTTGGCAAATCCTTGCAAATGTCTTTTAGTTCTTACACTTACTGATAGCACAGAAGCTATAAGCAGTCAGCATCAGGTGGAGATGACAAAAGGCATCCTATGGGATGCAGAGAATTGCCCTACGTTACTGCCCAGTAACCACTGAAAGAAAAGTTGCTGAAACAAAAACAGTCATCACCCCTGGGTCACAGTGAACTAACCATTCCTTTTTGGAGTATTTTTTCTACACATGCAAACCACAAATACGTAGCTACAATGAGAAACAGCAACAGAATTTAATCTGGTAAGATGGGGTCAAATTCCCCAGATTTTTCAAAGTAAAGAGACCATACCCACCCAGTATAAAAGATAACAAAGCACTCACTTTTTAATTTCTCGAAGGAGCATTCGAATAAGGATGGCCTGCAGTGGCTCAATCATTAGTTTTCTCCACATATCAAGAGCTAGCTGTCAGGACAGAACACAGGTTGACATCAACAAAAAAAAAATACCCAAACCCCACCCAAAACAATACCAAAGATGATGCAAATCCCCAACTTAGGATTTAAAACATAACAGAAGAAAGAGGAGGATGTTTTATAAAGTCTTTGGTTAACTTTATTTTAGCATTGCTCTTCTAAAGCGTCTGACTGCATTTGGAAGAAGATCGCATAGAAGTGAACACTAGCAGTGCCAGGCCAAGGCAGTATCTGAATGCATGCCTTCCAGTCTGCACTACAGAGGTCTGGGAGGTAAAACTGACCCAACTGTACCATAAGGAGGTTCAAAGAAGTAAATATTCACTTACAAATCAAAAGACAGATAACTGTTTGAAATCAAACTTGTCTTAGGACTGATTTTCAGAGTCTTACTTTGCAAGACAAGAACAGATAAGAGGAAAATATTTTCCCTAGGACATCAGGAACTTATCCAGCAAAGAATGCAGTTCATGAGTAATTAGAAGAATAGACACATTCTGTGACTATAAGATGCAAGGGATGACCACACGTAACTATTCTGCAATGTGGCCTCTGAAATCGGGTCTCTAGTATGGTCCCTTCTCACATATCATCTACCCATCTGAAATAGCCTTAAAGGTGCCTGTAGGAATTTTTTTTATCAAGTAAACTACAGGCAGGTCAATCGAGCAACTTGATGTATTAGTTCAAGAGACTATTCTCCTCCTTAAAGGGAGGTGCTGATCTTACTTGCCCACCTAGATTGACAACACAGAACATGGCAGTTTTCTCCCAACTTCCAGGACTGGTAACCTCACAGTGAGGGACAAAACACAAGGCACAGCCTAACTACATTCTAGCTCAGGCCTCCCATTAAGTAATTGAAAACTCAGGAGCCTGACACAGGTGATGGAAGCTCAACCCAGGAGAGCAGAATGCTTCACCATACATTCATAATATATGAACAAAAGAAAAATAATCTCTTGAAAGCACTGTCAAAACTACTCTCAGCAAGCGATCTCATCCTGTATTTTTCCTAGCAATGTCACTGAATGCCAGTAATATTTATCAGCATGATCACATACATGATATGTACCTTTGCTCTCTTGTGTATACCTGCTGTTACACATCCTAGAAGAACTAAGCAAGCATGATCTCATTTAGAATTACTAAACAGCTCCCAAATTTTCATTAGCACACAGGAGTGATGCTGAGACAGAAACTTCAGTACACAGAGAGTTCAGTTCTGCTCCTACAAACACCAGGTGGTATTTCTGTAACAGCACACTGAGAAAAAGACAATTATATATAAAAGAAGTACGTTTGTTCTTGAATAAAGGACAGATCATGCTCCATTCTGAAGCGATGAACAACTGAAAGACATTTATCAAAGAACCTAGTGCAACTCAAAGAACGAAAAGTAAAATCTTAAAACAAGAACAGTGATGAAAGAAAATGCTTTCAAAACAAAGGCTTGGTAAACTCTGGGGAGTGCCTTGAAAGTCAAGAAAATGTGAATTATTTTTATTTCTGGGGCAATGAATTAACCAACAGTGCTGCAATTTAACATATTAAAATACTCGAGTGTAGGACTCCAGTGTCCATCCGTTCCTTTTCCAAGCAAAGGAGTAAGCACCATAAATCTGATACTAAAGCAGTAGTGAATAGAGATTAAGTTTACTGCCTCAAGATTCAAAATTTACCTCCCACTACTACAGATGATAAAGACATTATTTGGCAAATATATATGTAAGGAGTGTAAGGGAGTAAGATAAAAAAAAAGCCCTTGGTAGGATTCTAGACATCACAATCCAAACACCCAAAGACTGTCAGCAAGACCTTAAAAACTTTGGCCCTCCCCATAACTGCCAAAATGCAAAGTACTATCCCAGAAACAGCTGCTGGGAAGCTTGAAGGGGAAGTGTACGCCACTGTTCTTCCATCTTGCTTAAGATTCCATAAACATGAGAAAAAACTGAGTACTCAAAAGAAGTCAAATTAGCATGTCTGCTATCTACTTTTCTTTGGTAAAAATCCTAGGGCAGAAAAGCTATGGATGTAAGTTGCCACTACTTTCCTTTGGGTGATACTTCAGCATGGAGTGACACACTGAAATTGAAGAATTCACCAACGTATCAGCATCAAGAGCCCCAAGAAAAAGCCCAGACCTATTTCCAGCCCTCCAAAGGAAGTGAGCTAGCAGTCATTCACATACAGCTAAATCCTATCTCTTAAAATTGTGATAACAGACTGGGCTAAAACCCAGCCTGAGGAGATAAGGAATAACATTTATGCCACTTTGAAGAGATCACAGTGCCACCAGAGATACACACCTCTCCTATCTCCATCAAGGGTTCATTCATATCCACCCCTCCGTAGCCATACTGAAGATCAGCTTCAGTCAATTTGTTCTTCTTAATAAACTGTGTGTTGAGGTACCTATAGAAATAAGGATATTCCAATGACAACGGGCAAAAGTAAAACTTCTAAAAAAAATTTTGGAATTTCATATCACAAAAGATAACCTCTTTTAACCAATGCTACTGTTATCTATAGGAAATTCTTAAAATACAAATGACTTCCACTTACAACAGTAAAGTGCTAGTAGTTGAGATATCAAACTACAGCCTGATTCATAAGTCGGCATTTTATTGGTGTGCAACATGCATGAGTAACAACGTACACTACCATATTACTCATACTTTTATATGCAAAGTAATGGCTAAATCCTGAGGAACTGAACTACTAACACTCTAAAGCTAGTAATTTGTTTTTACCGGTTCAAAAACATTTCTGAGGATAAGAGTCTTTAAATAAAATGATACAAGGGGGGGGGAAATAAGTTTATTTTGCATTTATCTCAGACTAAAACACAACAGTAGCCTCATTTTTTACAGGTCAATTCAAGTTGGAATACAGTGGCCTAACCCAATTCCAGACTCCAGAGCCTCACAGAGTACTGCAAAGCACTATTCTACCATCAATAACCACGACAAATTGTAAATCCAAGTCTGTGTAGAAAGCTACAGGCCCACTATATCATACACAAACTTGTGTGGATATCCACAAGTCTTAGGTAGGCACACTCCTTGATATTCACACCGCCCACACCACGGCAGCAGCTGCCTGTCTGCTCTTTCCTGTTAAGCCTGCTACAAAGGAAAGCTTTACAGTCTCCTCATTCATATCCTCTCTTCCAGAAATACAGGCCTTCTCAGTGAAAAGAGACCAGGCAACTGACCCACCTTCAAACTCACGTAGCCACATTTAAATAATCCAGTTTAACCTAGATCGAGTATCTGCAAAAACCTTCCTACATCAAGCAAGAAGGGAGTGTTAAGAACCAGGCAGGGAGAACCACTTGTGGCAAGAGCCTCAAAAACCATAACTGCCCACATTTCCTCTCTCTTTGCCCTTATTTTACTGTCAACTTCCATGTAACTTCTTTTCCCCATATGTAAAGGACTCAGTAATTCAGCAAAATACAAGGATCAGTTCTTTTACAAGGAATTTAGCAAAAAACACACCTATAAAATCCAATTTAACAGCTAGACGTGTAGCAAATTTTTGGCACAAGACACCGGGCAACTCATATCTTTGGTAATTCCAATCAACCAAGGACAACACTCTAATCACAGATTACTACTGCAGACACAAGAACCACTTTCCCAAAGCAATGTTTCCACATCTCCGTAACCCATATTGTCCTTGGAGAGACAGACTTTGCAAAGCCTTGTCAGAATAATTAGAGGTACATTTCTTTCTTTTAGTATCTTTTTTTAGTAGTTTGAATTACACATTCCTGGATAGGAAACAAACATTACTGTTGTCAAAACAGACACTGTGAAATTTAGCTTGAATGTAATGAACCTAATAGCATATTTCTGTCTCAAGTCAGGTCCTGGTTATTTTCTTAAGATTCTCCTTGATAAAACCAGAATACAGTATCTTCTTCCAGTCTCTGTCCATCCATGACACGATGGACACACAACACAACAAACAATTGTACATATTTCTAGAAGTACCATAGTTGAAGTATGAAGGGTATACATCCTCTATTCACAATTTTTCCTCCTCTGAAAGCTCTCCAAAGATAAGAAAATATTTTAACAACTTTCTTTATTTCTCCCCTCCTCCCGCCTGTCTTCTACACATGTTGTCAGACAGCTATACCGCTATCACAGACCTGCGAGCCCCATAGAACATTATACAGAAACAAACTTCACCAAGTGCTGAGCAAATTGCTTTCAGAAATCCACTATAAGAGAACCCAAATAGCAACTTTCACAGGTCACTGCAAATGTCCATTGACAAAAAAAACAGGTAAAGACCCTATGTGGCAATATCACACTGTCATCTCATGTATAGAGGGAAATTAAAATCCCTGTAAGTAATTAGCCGGGTTTAATTAATATAGATATTTTTCAGAAGCATTCATATTGTTTTTAGGATTTTCTTCAACCTACCACTTGCACAACAAAAATGTTTGCAAGCTATAGAACACAGATAAGCCACAAACAATAAAAGTTATTAATGGGTATATCTCTGTATAACAGGATTAGCAATTGCACAACTGTTTTCAGTAATTTCCATGTGCATTCATTTATATGTCAGCAGTGCTAAATCTATCCAGGGACCAGTTACAGTGTTGCCTCATGAGTGGGTTCTAAGTTAATAGTTTCTCTTGCCGAGTTGACAGTAAATCAATCACCTCCTTGGCTACGCTAGCCAAAATGCACCAAGTAGTCAACAGAGATGACTTCCTCCTTGTAAGCACGTTACTGGAATATTACAGCCATTTTTTTGGGTACCTCATAGAACAGATATGGACAAATGAAAGGGAGTACAAAGAAAGGCCCTAAGTTGTAGAGCGTGGGACGTAAGTAACGTGAAATCCTCTCAGAGATGCACAGAGAAAAGACAAGAAGCAATGGGCACAGGGCTACAGCATGACAAATTCCACACAGACATACTCAACAATTTTTTTAGAATGAGAGTAATCAAGCACTCAAACAGGTATCTCATAAAGACAGCAAAATTTGTCCTTGGAGGAGCTCAGAAAAACTACACCATCCCCAAAATTGACCCAGGGCATATTCAGCTACTGCTCCCTTTAAGCAACATTGTTAAGAGTTAAGCAGCAAAGTTATGTAATAATTTCAGAAGTCTAAAACTGAATTGCAAAGCTTACCTGTATAAACAGTCCATATAGTCAGCCCCTTTGCTATACTCTTCCCAGTATCTGTGATACATAACCAGTACTTGCTCTTCAGCTTCCAGTACTCTCTGTGAAGAAACACATACAAACTCTACTAAAATCAGTATGAAAACACCATTTATATACAAAAAGTAGTAAGAGGATTATCACTTTAGAATAATCACATTAAAAAGGAAGATGACATCTAAGCTTTAATGATCTAAAAATTGCATTAGTGCAATAACCAGAACTATTAACTAATATGAAAGAATCATATTAGTTAAGTTTTGGTAAGCCAGCTACACCCAACCACAGTTGAATTTTTATTTGAAAAGAACACTCTCTGTAACATACAATCTTCTGTTATACAGTTCATCTTCTCTTATCATACTGATGGAATAACTCCTGCAACTACACCCTCACTGACATCTCAATTTTAAATTCACATTGCCACAGCACACTGGAGCACTGCCTGGATATAACCACTTAAAGTCAGTGTGCTTTATCGGTTAGCCAAGAAGTCTGGAATGAAACAAGTCTAACAAAGTATAGGTGTGTGCACACTTAAAACACATCTTAATGACTGTAAATCTAGAAGTTTTGGACTGTAAATTCTAGAAGTTGACGCACTGAACTACTTAAAATATATTCATACTTCAAAAGGACTAAGTTCAACAATTAAACTAATTAGCGTGACTGGTGAAGAAGGATGAGATCCCAGAAATTCAGCTATTACACTCTCTACAGTATGTAATTTTGAACTCTGGCTCAAGCAGCAAAGAAATCCATGCAAAAATAATTTAAGAGAAAAGTTAGCAGACAAAACAGACTCAAGGCATTTCCGGGACAGCATGAATTTTGTGAATGTTTTCCAACACCATTTCACAAACATAAGTTGCATGGCCAATTTTAAATCATCGATGTACGCTTTCCACTACTTTCTACAGCTTCTACTGTGCCTAAGCAAGTGACTTATTATCCTGAGTGAGTTCACTATGCTAACTAAATGAGAAAGAAACTATTTCACTTAGTTTAGCAAACTGATCTAATCTGTCAAAGTGTCAGAGGCATCCCTTCTGCAACCTAGATAAACATCAATAACTGTATAGTTTACCTTGTGTAAATGACGTACGTGATTTTCCAAAAAGATTTTAGTCTCTGTATAAAGTCTTTCTCCAAGAGGTTCAGGATAGGCCACACACAAAGCATAAATGTCTCTGCACTCAGAGTCAAGGTTTGTATCTGCTTAAAGAATGAACAATTATCAATAACATCTAAACATTTACAGAACTTTCTCTCACATGTGTATTTTAGATTTTCTTTTACAGTCAAGCACAAAAGATAAAAGGCATTTTTAGTTCTGAAATCAGTTTAAATCCTGATTTTTTAAGAATTTAAGTTTTCAGCAACAATAATACACGTTAAGTGCTAGAAGGTGAGGGAATGCAAGAGCTAAGATCCTGGAACTTCTGGAAGACATGTTGATGTGGCTTCTAACACTTATTTGCCTTCTGTGAATAATATGATTATCTCAAAATGAAAAAAAATCAGCTTTCATCCAAAATAATGCTCCTATATCTGTAGGCAATGTGACACTGAGGCTTTTAAGACAACAGAAAGAAGCGGTAATTAGGTTAAGAATTTGTTTAGCCAAGTACAGAAGAGCGCAAAAACGAAGAGAAGATAACTTTGAGATTTCCTCCCCCAAGCCCAAAACATTTTACTGTTCCTACGTACTTCCTCCAACTCTACAGGTAAAACAATTTTGTGGAACGCTGGAGAGTAAGTCATCACAATGGTGGTGTGGATACAACAGCTAGTTTAACCATTACTATAATTGCAGTAATCATGTTTAGGCTGCAGCTACACAAAACAGTTATATTTGCTCACTTAAAATGGGCAGCAGCAAACAAATAAAAAGCTTTAAGGCAGTTTAGCCCCTGAAGTATCATGCAGAGCTAGCTTAGGTTTGTACAGTTTCTATCAAGTTTTTAAAGACACTTGATACTCTATCAGGAAAATAATTTATGATTAGGAACTTCACTTTCTGAAATGTCAAGGTAGGATTAATTCAAACCTCAGGTGAGAAACGGTGGAAAATAAACTAGTTCCATAAAAATTACTGTAAACCATCGTGCTAATCCATCAGGTCTAAACATCATTTCATATAATCAGCCATGCTGGAAATAATGCTGTCATACAGATTCCTTTTTAACATAGCCTCCTTCATTAAGGGGAGACAAAAGATCTGCTTTCCTCTACTCTACCTTAAACACTGACAAGCCTGTATAAAAGGACAGAGCAGAGAGATTAACCAGTCACCTCCTTAGTCCACAGAACAGTGTCAGCCTTTTCTCACACAGTTTTTCCCAAAAGCAAATTTCATTTTTTTATATAGGAGCACTATTCAAAATAAATAAGATACAGATGTAGGACAAACTAATGCAAAGAAGCCTTCACTTGGCAGCTAGAATCTAGTAAGATTCCAATACCAAGTACAATTAGTTCCTCAATATAGATCATCTCGATCAAAATTTTCCTCAGAACAGCAAGAAACACTGAATGGAAACAACAAAACAGGCAAAAGCCACTGCTTTGTCACAGCACCTTGCATTACCTGACATAAATTCAAAAAGTTCCAGCCACTAAAATATCAAACCACGGTACTGAACTAGCAGCAAAGAAAGTGGTTTATAATCAGACTGTAAAGAATAATTGTGCGTTTTTGATAACATACTCCAAGCAATTTCTTTCAGTCTAAGGATGGTCTGCATTCTCAACATGATCCAGATCATAAGCTTCTTTACTAAGTAAGGTATTTCTGAGACAGTAAATTCAAAAGTTAGAAATGTTCGTAAGCTCCTCATAACCAAAGGGGACATGACTTTCTCTTTAGATCAACAATTCACTACTGGAACCACCAAAATTACTACAGATCTCTGTTACCTTAACTACATCCTTCCAAGGTAGAGCTAACAGGCAGTCTTCACCACTACAGCAGAACAACATAACAGTGGCAACCTATCACGTGCAAACAACAAATATTTATCTAGGCTCTGTGTCCTAGGCTTCAGTCAGGAGTCTAGATGATGTGAGCATTTAAATGAGTGCATCTAAAGTATATTTAAATATAAAATAATAATTGAATGATATGTTGGATTGGTTCCTGTTACACTGTTTTACTTAGAACCTCTCATGTGCAAGAAGTGGTAAACAAGTTCCTTACTTGTAATAAACCTATTCAAGAATAAAACTATTATCTATACTTTGTGGAAATGCACATCTGAAAACATGCCTTTCCTTCCAGAGATTAGTACAATTTTCTTTCACATAGAGAAAGCTGAACCGAGTGTTCTGCCTTGACACAGGACATTCAATTTGCATAACCGCCAATAGTAAACTCCAACTTACTCTCAGAAGCACTTCCATAGGGACCTCTCATTGTTCTATATCGAACAAATGATAACAATTAACACCAATTCTACTTGCTTGATACTACGTTTCTCTGGATTGCTACATAAAAAGGGAGTTACCATGAGTCTGAAAAGCACATCAGAGTAGCATAGCTTAATTTGTGCTTATTCATCTAACTATATCTTTCAGACCAGAACATAACACGTACCATTTTAAGAAAAAAAAGTAAAATCCAACCCTTGAGAGGAGACAAATCATTCATCATCACCGCTACCCTACTTCATAAAGGTAAAGCACATTGCTTTTATGTGCTGCTGCCCCTTAGAAGATTAGTAAGAAGCTTTTAGCAGCCAATAATTTAATAGTGAAAGCCATCTGTCCTTCCAGTTCAGTGCATGGTTTTGTAAGGTGAGAAAGGTCAAAGGAAGCTGTAGCCAAACTTCTGCTTAGAGGCCTTTACTCTGTGTCGTGAAGAACATTAAAACCCTTACGTGTTAGTGAATATTTCAGGGGATTCACGTGGCAATGGGAAACTAAAGCATTTCCAAACCAAAGAAGAAACCAAAATTACACAGAAGAAACTACTGCATCCAAAGCCATAAAAGTTCACAAATATTTTCCCCAGAGTTAAGGAAATTATTTAGTTAAGATCATATATTAACTGAAGCATTTGAATAAATCTTCTCTATAATATCAAAGCAGAGCTTTTGGAAAATTTTTGTGACCATCAGTTTTACTTTATAAGAGAATCAAATTCATACAGCTCTTGAGAACTCACAGTCAGAAAGAATCATAATAGTATGAACTTCATTTACGCTTGTCTTTAGGATGGTTAGTTCGATTAGATTGAAGTGTTTTATGCTGTTAAGCACCAAAGAGTAAGATCACGTATTTTGTAAATGCTACAGCTTCCTAAAGTATACCATTAATACTTGTAATGAAAAACCTGGAAATACCTTTCACACCAGCTGTACTAACTACCAGCTGTTGAATATTCACTGACCACTTTGTGTTAAAATACAGGTTTTGGTTAAAGGTGGCACAAGTACTGAACAAGTCAACATTTAAGCTGGAAATCACACAAGCTCCTCAGGCCATTCAGAACAGGCTCTCGCTGGTGCCAAATCATGCGCTAAAATAGTGTCACTTTCCAAGGAACTTAAGAGATGATAGCAAGGTCTTAAGAATTACATGCCAAATGATTCTTCCAGGACTGCTTCCCAAGAGTGAACATCAGAAAAGGGACACTTGTGAATAACAATCAGCTGGAGTAACTCCCAAAAGATGATCAACATCAGACTTGTGTATAAGGCCTCCGCTTAAGTAGCTGCGAGACAGTATGACAAGAAAAGCCCACCCAATGTCTCCTTCAATTATTATTTTCAATTTAAATATACTTTAGATGCCCTTGTTTAAATGTTTAGAGCTTTAAGCTACGAAAATTAACCCCTTCTGGACGACTGGAATTCTCAAAAAAGGCCACTGGTCAGCACATAAGTGCACAACTAACAGATTCAGTTAGTCCATCAATTTTGGACTCATCTGAACTTGACAACAAGGGTAAGAGTTATGCTGTCAGAAACTAGTTACGAACTTGTAAAACCTAGCAGTTCTCCAAAGATTACTGCACCATAAAGCAAGGCTCCATAATGACTAGGAGCAACTAGATTATTCCTTTACACGTTTAGACACACATGACCTCTCAAAACAGGCACACAGGAAAGCAACTCTGAGAAAGAGTAACACACATTCAGAAAGACACTTCAGAGTCTGACTTCTGCACACAGAATAAGTTCGTGCTGTAAAACACAACAAGAATCTTCTCAGGTAGATCTTCTTAGAAGAATTAACAAAAATAACTAGTCTACAGCAACCTTCCCCTCATTACAATTAAACCAAACTCAGTCATATTCCTGTGGACCAGCTGCAATTCCTTCTGAAAAAATAAATTATTCATCACACAGCAATGGCTGAATGCATACAGACAGCGCATATTATAAGTGGTTAAAATAGTTACAATTCTTCTAAAAAACATTCACTGAAAGTTAAATCTTTTAAAAAAAAATCACAAGTCCATTCTCCATGTAAAATGAAAAACTTTCACGAAAATAATGCACGTATAGCTGTGATTTGAACAGCTAGGTCATACGATCACACCTACAAAGTGTAATTACTTTTAAACAATGGTTAACTCTCAGAAATAGAGGCAGTAACAGTGAAAGGAAAGGAAAGGAAGAAGGCTTATTTTATAAGCTTTGCCACAAAAATGTCTAATGTGATTATTACCAGTACTCTTAGAAATGCAGAGGTTATTTAAACACAGTGACCTCTTTGCACCCTCAAAAAAGGAGACACGCATTCTCTGTGTCTTTCCCTGACACACATACACTTAAGCGTACAACAGAAAAATCCTTAACAGAAGAGGGGAAATTCAATGTGTGCACTTTTCTGAACAGCCTGGAGCATAAGCTAAGTATTAGAGCTACTAAAACTGACTAAAACTCAAGACTGATTTGGTTTTTATTACCATGGTGATTTTCACATAGGAAAATCCTCAAATACACAGAATTTCCCAACCCTTTCAACACATCCATTGACCCACAGGCTTAATAAGATACAACCTGACAACAGACTTCTGATCAACACTCTTGAAATTGTTACGTAATGGATCTGCTCTGTGTTAAACACACAATACAAACACACTAAGTCATATTTTCACTCGAAGGATACGAGAAGCGATCATTCCATGTTGCTCTTTCAACATAATCCAACATAACAACAGCTTTAATTGTTGTTAGGAGTTTGTTCCATGTTTCATCGAAGTCAACTACACGTGGTTTCAAGGACATTGTGGGACTTCTTTAGTGTTAATCTGTAGAAGAATTAAACATGTCAGACAACATTACACAGTCATTGAAAGAAATACATGTCCTTTGAATTTTTCAATTTAAACTTTGTACACTGTTACACCACCATGACACAACACAAGAACTACTCACCCCTGGTTCCCCACCCTCTAAAACCAAGCTCACAAGCTCTTAATGCTACTGTTACAGATTAGAACATTAGTGGTGTTGCACAAAGCCTATAACATAACACCAAGCCATCTACCAACATCATGCTTCATGAAGTTTAGCAACGTAGCAAGCTGCCCATTTAAGAGTGCCATGCAAACAAAACGAATTCCCTGTAAATGTTTGGTTGCTCACTTCTATGCAAAGACTGCTTCAGCTGTATCTAAGATCATTTTGGGCAGGAACACACGGAATGTATTACCAGAGTATGTGAAATTACTGCTGTTAGCCTGCAGCATATGTTCACCTCCAGCTTTCAGGAAACATTTTTGGTGTTACATTTAAAAAGCCACAAAACCTAAAAGCTTTGATCAAGATGACAAAAACCCCCCCATATCTAAACACAGAGCATTATGCAGAGTTTGTGCCATCTACTGCTCTGTGCAACAGGAAAAATACTGAATTCTTTCTAAACATGTGGCTTGAAATTCAGAAACTGCATTTGTAATTTCACATCAAAAATACTGAAAGTTTTATTGAAAGAAAAACATTGTTACTGAACTAAAATCAGGAAAAATTTAAAGTAATTAAAAAAAAAAAAAAAGAGGGCTCAAGCAAGACAATCTTGAAGGCCTTTTCTTTGTTTCTGCACCTCTTTGTTCTATGCACTTCATCTAGAAATGAGCTTATCACCTTTATCACTACTGGCTCTTCATTTTCCTCAGGTGCATTGTTCTCTTAAACTCCAAGATATGTAGCTTCCCAGTTGAAGAACAAAAAAAAACCCCATCATCACCAGGCAACTTTATCCTGTATGCACAAAAAGTGTCACCCCGACTAACTAGCCAAGCTCCTTAACTGCGATGAACAATTCAGGTATTATAAAAGATTGTTTTCCTCTCCTTACAACACAGCTTTCATTTAAAATGTAAACAGTGTATTGCACACACACACTTTGATTTCCTCATGAAACTGAACAGCCACTAAGTAATAGCGAGGAAGCAGTATTATCCCAGAACTGAAGTTGGCAGATAGACATCCTCAGTTCTGTAGAAACAGATAAACTGCTATACTTCCAAAAGCGATAACCATGCTGCAAATAAAGAAATACCTTCCTGCATGTCAGTAGCAGGTTACTAACACAGGAAGTCATTGAGAACTGACAAAGTGAACAGATATTCACCAAATAAACAAAAGGTGGAAAACAAACTGATGTATGCTTCAAAAATCCCAGTAGAAGTAAACAACAGCAGAGCTAACTTCTAGGAGGAAAAATTTAAAAAAAAAAGAAAAACAACCAAAAAGAATCACAAAACAGTAGTTTTCCAAAAGTTCCAATATTGTTCTGAAAAGCACGAGTACTTTCAGCTGGCCCCAAGGAAAATAATCACAGTACTCAACAAACATTTTAAGATTCCCAAGAAATTCTTGCAGTAATGAAGTTATAGACTTTGTTGAGTGTTACGTCATAGGTTTCTGACTCTGAAATACTGGGTACCTCCAAGGTAAAAGAACTATTCCTTCACAGATAAACAAAACTGAGGGGAGGGAGGATGCAGAAAAAGTTCTACCCACAATACATCACACAGAATCAGTTACACAGTGTACGCTATCACCAAAACACAGTATGACCTAATAATAAGGAAAGCACTGGGACTCTGTGTTAATGCAACAAACTTCTCTGCAAGATTCTAGGGTTTGGGGGAGGTTGATGTTCTGCACTGACTACAGTGCAAAAGCTCACAGTCTTAGATTATTAACTATCTTGTACCGATACAAGTAGCCTCCATGGTAAAAATGACAGCAAGCTGAATATCTGCCCTAAGGTTTATACTGTTTAGGGGGTGGGAAACCATAGCTGTCTAACAAGCCCTAGGGTAAGCAGATGTTGAAACGTATTTACTCATGAGGATAACGAAAGACGCGGCTTCCGTTCTTTAAGTCAGATCCCTGTCATGCCAAACGCATTTGTTTACACAAGCAAGCGCAGGGTTTGAGACAGCATTGAAACATAACCCCAGTTTCCAAGCAATTTCACCATCTCGAAAAACAACATTACAAGTAACCAAATGCAAGAATCCCCACGTCAAACAGGGAAACGGCACTGTCTGTCCTTACTGCCGCGCTCCCTATGCCCCACTCGGGGCCAACCCGCTCCCCACGGTACTCCCGGCGGGCCACAGGTAGAGACGGGCGCTCCCTAGCCGCCCTCACCCCAGAACAAAAGCGAATCCGGCAGAGGCCGCAGCAGCAGGCGGGACTGGCCTCGCAGGAGAGGCCGCATCGCGCCCGCCCCACCGGGTAAGGGCAGGACCCGGCCCGCGCCCACGGCGGCGTCCCAAGGCCGCTGAGTGACAGTCGCTCAGGGCAAGCCTGGCGGGGCAGGGCTGGGCCCGGGGCCCGCTCCCACCTGGACGGGAGCAGGAGCCGCCGCGTCCCCGCACTTCCCCGACCCGGCAACTCACAGCGCGAGGGCACCGTCGCCCCCTGGAGTGCGTGGCTCCCTTCCGCCGGACTATGNCTGCCTCCGCTGCCTCCTCCCTTGCTCGCTGCCCTGCGGCCGCGGTCCCTGCCCCGCTCCGTCCTCACAGCGCTGCCATTACCCCAGCCGCTGCCCCAGCGCCCCGCCCCTCCACCGGCGCCACTACTGCCAGAACCGGGGAGCGCTGATTCCCCGCCCCCCACACATCTCCCCCATCGCCCGCCGCACCGGTCCGTCACCCTCCGCGATTCACACAACTGCTTCGAACCTTTCCCCGCCCGTGAGAGGACGGGACGGAGGCCGGCAGGTACCCCCACACTGTCACCTTCCGCCACCGGCCCCCACCCCCAGGAGGAGAAGCGCTTAGAACAGCCTAAACTACGGCAAGCGCGGGGGGTCGTAATCCTTGGCGCGGGCCGAGCAGCGCATGTGCTGTGCCCCATGTCCCGCCTGGACACGGCGCACGCGTTACTCTGTCTTGAGCTTTGGCCCCGCCTGCGGTAGTAGCGGTGTTGCGTACTAGGGTTTATCGGGGGGTAGGCGGCCGCATAAAGTCCAAGCGTTGAACTCGCCGAGTAGAGTAAGTGTGGTGACAGAGTCGCTTGTCCCTGCGAGTGTGGGTATAGGCCGCGTCGCTGGCTGCAAGCACTGCCGGCTTCCTCCGTCTCACTTCTTTCCCGCAGTAACCAGACCGCGGCCTTCCATTTTGCAGGATGGACCTGATTGCCTAGCCCTGTCCTAGAGACAAAACCAGGTTATTTTGAAGCTATCTCGTGTTTTTCTGGAAGAAATGCAGCGGGATTTTGACGTTCGGTCAAAAGGGAAACCTCAGTGTGACAGCTGGACAAGCAATAGGGTCCAACGCCCTACCATAAAAGAAACTTCAGGAACCTGCATCTTAAGTCTCTTGCTTTAAAGCACATATAGTATCAGCCTTAAATAAAGATTAGTGGTGTGAATACGTTTCTTAATACTAGCCAGACTACAGGACCTTATGCTACCTGCTGGTGATTATTCAACTTTGTTCTGTTGGAATAGAAGAGAATTCTGTGTTTCGTCCTAAAAAAAATTGAATTTCGAATTGAAAAATTATTTGTGGCAAGTTTCTGAAAATTCCTAAAAGACGTGGGGAAAATTAATCAGGGCGATGGAATGTAAAGGACACACATGCTTCTACAGCATTTTCCTGAGAAAGTAAAGCCCTTGCCCATTTAATTTCCGCTGCTTACAACTTTTGCATTGACCATTAACATATTTCTTTTTTTTTTTTAATTAGTTTTATTAGCTGCTAGTAATTTTAAGCTGAACTTTCTCTTTTTTCGACCTAAAAAGCATCCTTTTTTCTGTTTGGCTGATTTAAATCTCTTACTTCCTGGTGGAGGAGGGGGCAGTTTGTATATTTCAGCTCTACATTTGTCATTACTTTCTGTAAATGTTGTGTCTGTGGCACTTTCTTGTTTTTGTAGAACTGAGGGTTGGGTTTAATGACACAATTTTTTGCACAATTACATTAGGCTATTTATTCATGTTGTTTGAATGCATCGGTTGTAAAAGATTATATTAAATATCACAATTTAGGAGGCAGTTAAGGAGAAGCATCTTTGTACACTACCCAAACTTCCCATGGCACACGCATTTTCTGATTTTCTATCGTATGAGGAAGTATTGTCCTGAGTTATCAGCTGCTATGAACAGGAAACACAGATACATGAAGGAATGCTTTGTCGAATACAGTAATTCTGGGTGTTCAGCATGGGAGAATCATGTGTTGAGAACAAGAATAAAACTCGTGAGTATGCACCTTACATGAGTGGATACAAGTTTTATGCATCAAAGAGTTCAAATCAGCTAACTGCAGGGTGGCTGCTTCAACTTGCTTTCTGAAATGCAGATGTTGATCAGGAGAATGAAGCCTGCTCTGCAGACATGCCTAAGAACACCAGCTAAGAAAATGGCCATTTGACAAAGCTTAATCAAGTAATATAGCGTTTACCAGTGCCAGCTATGTCTTGCTGCATTTTTTGATGCCGGCAAATGTCCAGACCTACTTTAAAAGAGGTTTAACCTGGGCTCAGTGGTGTCTTTTGGCAGCTTTAGCTGGTGGAGTCACAGATGGGTTTCACTCTGGACGTTTTCGTAGGATGGTCCTTTGGAGAAGTCATCTTAATCTCAGTAATTGCCTTTATCAGTTGCTGGTTACGGTAGTGAGCCACTGTGTTGGTTCTGGCTGGGATAGAGTTAATTTTCTCCTTGGTATCTAGTATTGGACTGTGTTTTGGATTTCTGATGATGAAGATGATGTTGATAACACAGGGGTGTTTTACTTACTGCTGAGCAGTGCTCACAAGGAGTCAAGGCCTTTTTTGCTTCTCGCCCCGCCTCATCAGTGAGTAGACTAGAAGGGCACAGGTTGGGAGGGGACACAGCTGGGACAGCTGACCCCAGCAGACCAAAGGGATATTTCAGACCATATGATGTCATGATCAGCAATAAAAACTAGGAGAAGAAGGAAGGTAGAGAACATTTGACATGATGGCTTTTATCTTCCTAGATACCAGTTACGTGTGATAGAGCCCAGCTTTTTTGGAGATTGCCTGTGATGGGAAGTAGTGAGTGATTTCCCTGTTTTCCTTTGTTCATGTGCTGAAGTTTTTGCTTTACCTATTAAACTGTCTTTATCTCAACCTACTGAGTTTTCTCTCTTTTACCCTTCTGATTCTTTTCCCATCACGTGTAGCTGACATGAGCAAGCAATTTAGTTGTTGGCTGGAGTTTAACCATGACAGTCCTTTTTGGTGCCCAGCACGGGACTCTAATGGTTTGAGATAATGACAGATTTGATTGGAAAGTGCTAGATGAAATTTGTAGCTGTTATTGCTGTTTAGTTATTAATTGTCAGGCTGTACATGCCATGGGGCTTTCTTGCATTAGCGTGTAATGGAGTCCAGTGCCCATTACTGGGTGCTTTTTGCTTTCTCTGCTTGCTGTACTGCTGATCATCTTACTCTGCTGTGCCTGGGAACAGTTTGATAATAACGATGATGCACTTAGGCGTGGCAGATGATCAGAGCATCACAGCTCTTTTTGTGTTGCTATAATGGACAGCCTGGAACTAAGGCATGGCCTTGAGTCAAAGGGACTGTGACCTGTGGATGAGTCCATGCATGGGAGCAGGACACCCTGAAGCATCCATGGCCATTGATAAGTCTACACCAGAGCAGGTACTGAAGTGTCTATGTTGGTTGTTATGCCTGCGTAGTAGCAGATGTAGGCTGTACAGTCACTCAAAGGATTGTGGCCCAAGGATAAGCTCACAATGGAAAAGGTACTCCTTGAAGCATCTGTAATTGTGAATAACTCTATGCTACAGTAAATTGTCCGTGAAGCCAATAGCTGAGCATTAGGCTATGCTGCAGCACCTCAAATGTATGGCTGTGAGTAAGCCCATGGCAGAGCAGGCAAAGCCCCGGAGGGGCAGCAGCCATAAGAATTGCCATATTGGCCTTTCCTGAGGGTCAGTCCTGAAGGGACTGTGGCTGTGGGTAAGGCCACACTAGAGGAGGTGTATCTCTGAAGGCACTGTGGCCCAGGGATAAGGACACACTGGAACAGGTGCAACACAAAGCAGCTGTGACTGTGGATAAGCCTATGCTGTAGCAGGTATGGAGAACTGCAGCTCACAGATAAGGCTCCATCCACTTGGAGCAGCAACCCTAAGGGTCTGAAGTCTGTGGGTAAGTCTTAAGCCAAAACATGGAAAAGCTTAACATTGCAGTGTTAAATCCAATAGTCTGGTCCAAAGACACCAGGGGTAGAGATTATAATAGCAATATTTTTAAATTGTTGTAACCCAGGATTTCAGTTTCATGTTATAGGTATTACTGTAGCAGGAACAACCTGAAACAGTGGATGAGTCTTAGAAAAAGCAGCGTTAAGTACTGCAGTGACCCAACCCGAGCTGACTTCCTTGCCTGATAGCTCCACACAACACAACAGCTTTCGTGTCCCGAGTAATCACTATAACATCTAGAGAGCAATGTCATGGACTAAATGGACATCCAGTAGACATTTTATGGGCAATTTATGTGCATTTTGTGTGCATTTTATATGTGTGCTCCACAGTGATATTAAATTTTCAGTGACTTAATTAGTCTGTATTATTGGTGCAAATAATAGTAAAATAACAAGTCTTTTCTTAAGAAAAACAAAAGTGAAAGCAAGAAAGGACCTTTATTTCGTTACAGCTATTTTTAATCTTGACTTTTATTGTGGCTGTTTGTCTGTCATGTGGTGACATATAAAATAGGAATATAAATGGACTATTTTAATTTTAAATTTAGTTAAACATTTCAAAGCTGTTTATGACTTAGTTGAAAACTAATGGAAAATAACAGCTTTTCCAAATTCCATGGAAATTCTCTGCTCTTTTATAAATAACTCAATCCAGTGCTTTCCATTAGTTAACAATCATTCAAAATTTCCTCCAGTCTATAATCAGACCTCTGCCTTCAAAAGTATTTTTGAGATAGTGCTATTGTTGGAAGAGCTACTTTTATCTTTTTGATTATACTAAGCACAGACAGAATGTCTTGCAAAAGCTTTCCAGAAGTTATTCTCAGTAGCTTTACACTTGCCTGTTCATTGGATTATTGTATTTCTGTACAAAATATTTTCTATTTGACCAGAGCTTGTCTAGAAAATCACATCTTTTGATGAATGGGCATAACAGTAGCGTAAGATTAGCTGTCAAAGAAGGTTATTGATTGTGGGGAAAGAAACTAATACTAAAAAGTTAAAATAGATGCAATAAACCAAAGGAGGGAAACGACTCAAAACAGGAAAGAGGTGTTGTTCTGTATTTCAACAAAGGAAATGTAGGGCAAAAGCTGAAAACTTGCATAAGCAATTTGGAACATTAGAATTTCTCTATTTGTTGCTCTAGATTGATTTTGAAAAATGGGTTAAATTACTTCAGTTAGACAAAGTTAAATGCAAAAACAATTGCAAATATCTCATCCTTCATAAAGTCAAAGGTAAGAGTTATTTATCTTTTTTTAAAACACAGGAAATCTATCCCTAGGTTTTCCTTCATTAAATGAATAATACTGAGTATTTGACGTGTTCGGACACATTACCAGTCCTGATACACACATCCTCCAATTCTTCACTCGCAATGAGTCATGTCAAATTACACTACTTTTTTCACGCTTATGTAGCACAGTATTGAAGTTTCTCACTGAAAAGTTAACATTAAAATGGGAAAATACATTATGTAACTTCAGAACGTAAGTGATGCACAGGCACCTAATTTAAAATACACTAAAAATGCATTTTATTTACAATTTTGTACTGAAGGGCAGTAAGACATATTATGTTAGAACACTTCCAGTGAGAGAGTTTAGGGACCGAGAATTTGTGGCATTTTAACGTTACTAAAACTGTATGGGCCTCACACTTCCTGGAACAAGAAATGCTCAATGGTGCAACACAGACCCAACATGACTCAGGGCATTTGAGCGTATGGCAGCGAGCCGCGAACACACACCCAGCTCCCGGCCCCCTTTGGGCGATTTAGGATTTACGCACCCTAGTAAATACGAAGTACGATACTTTAAAAGGAGTGAAAAATGCAACACTGGGAATAAGTGACACAGGGAATCTGCTTCCGGCAATCAGAAGAATGTAAAGACTAAATATGGGCAACCCTGTCTGCCATCGGCTCCTTCAGCTAGTTCCCGTGTTTCCCCCACTGCTCCGGCACCGCCGATGCCCGCGCGTTCCTCGGACGGCCGTGCCGGGCGCCTGCTACGCCGCAGGCCGCCGTGGCCCCACCGACGGCCCTTAGCGGCGGCCCCAGCGATATCGCGCCCTCACTATCGCACACCTGAGCGCAGCCCCGCTGCGGGTCTCGGGCAGCCCCCAAGGACGGTAAGGGTGCCAGCCTGGCTCGCAGCGAGGAACCGCCGCAGCTCGAAACCGCCGCAGCTCGAAACCGCCGCAGCTCGAAACCGCTGCTGCCTCAGATTCCACGAAACGCTCAACACGCGCTGAAGCTCTACCTCCCTCGCTTTAGCAACGCCAGGCTGACCCCACCCTTCCCCACACCAACGGACTCGGCCCACCCAACAGCCAATGACAGGCACCACCGGCAGCGCCGCGGCAACGGTTGGCCAGCGTGCCTGCCGTTGGGCGGAGCGTAGCCAATCGGCGGTGCCGCTTAAGCCCCGGCTCCTCCTCGTTCCGCGGCCGCTGGGACTGGGAGTCGCCGAAGACGCCATTTCCTCAGCGCCCCTGCGGCGTCGCGGCTGCATCAGCGCTGACGTGAGACCGACGTGCGGCTCCGCCCGGCGCAGTTCCCCCCACCCTCTGTGACGAGGGTAGAACGTAGAGGCCGGCGGGTGAGTGTGGGAGGGGGCGGAGACACGTGTGCGCGCAGCCCGACCCCCCTGCGGGCTGGGAGTGGGGGAACGCAGAGGGCAGCGGTCGGCGCCGGCAACGCGCAGAGGCGTAGAGGGCAGGGGGCGCTGTATCGCCTGGCTCAGACCCTGCCGCCGGGAGCGCGCAGGAGGACGCGGAGGCGCGTCCTCAGGAGGTGTCTGGGAGCGTGCCGCGCTCTGGAGGGGCTGCATGGGGCCCGCTTGCCTTGGTTGTTGTAGGGCGGCCCCAAGACTCCCGTCAGCCGGGAAGAGGACGGGGCTTGCCGCGGCACAGTCCGGCGCAGAAGTGCCTGGCACGCTCCAGGTCTTTCGGCCTCAGTGAGGCCCGGGCTGGAGAGCGGTTGTGCTCGCCTTTCCGCGACCTGGCCGGCCGGGACGGGACATCACTTCGGTCTGGTGCATTCGGGGGGTCCAGGCCTGCGTGTCCCGCGGCCTTAGCTGCCAACGGGGTACCTCCGGCAAAGGGGGAGCCCTGCGGCAGAGGCCTACTGCCAGTGGCGTTTTCCTCGAGGTCCGGTGGACCTGGTAGCGTTTTCGGCCATAGGGTTTTCCGAACTAGGAAACAGGTGGGACGAGGTCCCCGCGTCTTCCGTCAGCCCTTAAAAAGTTTAAGGGTTTTGCGTCCATCCACCGCTGCCTTGTCCGACTTGGTGTCGAGTGGGGCAGCACGGCTTGTAGCCATTAAACCGTTCTACAGTACTGACACTACCTGAACTGTTAGGGAATGGTTGGACTTTGCTAAGTGAGGGGCGTATGTCTGCTCCACAGCACACTCCGCACCGTTCTGTCCGGATTACCGAAGTGACAGGTGTAGAATGGTGGGTAATGGCAAGTTGGATTTTGAAATTAATCCCTTTTAAGGGTGTTGTTAGCATGGCCTATGAAGAAAAGCATGGGGAGGAAAACAAGGAGATAAGCTGTACTGAAGACTTAGCAGAAAGATGATGCTTTCAGAGTGTGTTCAATGTTGTAATCACCCTAAAACAGATTATAGATTTCATACTTGAAAAGACACTGCTTCTAGGAAACGAGTGCATTATGAGAGTATCCACACTCAGTGCATGGTCATAAATATAAGCAAAATAGATGTAAAATCACATCCTTGCATTCTGGTAACTTCCCTGTGAATGGAAGCTTTCCAAGAGATTTGGGGCAAAGGATGAAGCATGTTTCTTAGCTCCTTACAATTCCCTTTGTAATAAGTTGCCTTTGGAAATGGTCTCTGGTATGTAAAATCATTGAGTCATTATTGATCAGAAGGGACCTCAAAGGATCGTCTAGTTCAATCCTCCTGCCACGGCAGGATCACCAAGACCAAGTCGCACAGGAACATATCCAGGCGGGTCTTGAACATCTCCAGACAAGGCAACTATTGTTGAAATAAATGAAGCCTTTTTAGAAGTCTAGGGTTATTTAATTAGACAGTCACACACTTCCAGATGTGGAAAATCCTGTATTAATCTGCTTACCCAGTTTAATTTGACCAACTAAAAGTAATATTCAGCGATATAATTGTAAAACAAAGAGCTGTTTTGGGAGGCCAGTGAAAGGAGTTGTGCTCTTCATTGCACTAGATAACATCTTGTTAGGGGTGTAATCCTTTACCATTTACCTAATGACAAAAACATAAAAGGTTCACACATTTAGCTGTGAGTGACTTCCCGTTTTCTAGGTCACCTGATGCAATCTGTCAGTATTATCCCTTCAGGGACACTGTTGCTATCAGCTGAGGAAGTTTTGGTGAGCACTGTATACATCACCCTAATGAGTGTTTATCTGCACTGGCCTACAGTGCGTTACTCTCAGTGAATATAGTTGACACGTGTCAATATATATCGAAATGTTAGTAGCTAGTTAGCCGGTAAACCTCCTGCCACATGCTGTGGAGGAGAGTTGCTGTTTTGGCAGGAAGAAGCAAGTATCTTTGCCTACGTTGTGGAAAGCTGTTGTCCCATTTTATGCTTCCTACGTAATACTGAATGTAAGACTAAAACCTTTGTAATGAATCATATTATGGAGAAGAACATTATGTAATTTTTGTTTGTAAACTGCTTTTGACATCACCTGTTCGATGCTGCACCTTCAGTGCAGGGTTTGGTAGAGAAAGGGAGCCCCAAGAGATGGAAGCTCTTGTTTTAAAACAGACATCTTCCATTATAACTAAGCAAGGCAAGAAATATGGAGGAGCAAATGTCAGGTAACTGCCTTTTTATACAACACATATATTTGGAGTTTTTTTTATACAGAGTTTAAATTGAGGGTCAATGAACTACTCTGGCTTAACTTTACCCTACTTTTAAGCCTGCAAAATGAGAAGAATCATTGTAGGTCTTGAGCCGTGAGTAATTTGCAGACCATTCAAGCATAGATCCCTGCTAGGAATCAGTATCTCAGAAATTTCCAGAGGGCTGTAGCAATACATGGCTGCTTGTCAGCTTAAGCCAGACAGTGCTGGTGAGTTGCTCCGAAGCGCTGTACTTCTAGCCCCACTGCACAGGACCCCAAGTGTCTACTTGACCCTCCCCTGAGAACCATTTCCAGGACTGCTTTTCCTTGTAGCTTTACAAAGTAGTTGTTACAGAGCTCTAGGCTACTCATTTTAGAGCTCTTGGCTGTATGAGTATTTTAATTTGGGGGCACAGGAAGAAAGTGTTTCAGTAATGCGGTAGTTCTGAGAGAAATGTATTTTCTGTTGGTTGTCTAAAAAATAAAATAGTTTGGATTTGTGCTTTTCTTCTTAGGTGCTTGCTATATGTTTGTATACTGCGTTTTTCACGTGTGTGGTACTTATTTTAGACAGATGACCATGGAAATGGTTGAATCGCAGCAGGATGACAATGCAGTGGATTCGGTGTCAGAGAGAGATGACGGCCACTTTCAGAATCGGTCAGGCCAAAGTCATATTTCCCAACGGTCTGAGGTAAGTTGAAATGCAAGAAGATAAGAAGAATTCAGAACTGCTATTAATTTTTTTAAATATTAATTTGATATTAAATAAGAAAAAAATAGCAAAGTTATACTTAAAGGTGTGCCTTTGATATTTAACAAAAAGCTGGCATAACATCAGGTCTGTTAAAATGTAACACCTGCAGGACATCAGACTTTTCAGTTATCAGTAGGCACTTTTTTTCTTACCCCATGGTGATTATGTTATAGAAAAGTGAATAGGGTCTCAAAGAGTTGAGGCGGTTGTAACGTTAAACATAACTAAAGCATATGTGTATCTTGAAAATGTGTTGTATGAAAAAAGAAAAATTAATAAAAATATTACTATTTCTTTCCTAGTTCCAGTTATTGTACAGAATGTGATTTGCTGTCTTGGAATTGCAGTTATCATGTGTGTTTTGGTTTGTTTCATGCCTGTGCCTCCAATGACAGTGGATGGACTCCTAAAAAAATACTGTGCCTATTGTGTAGGTTTGTCATACTTGGATTTTTCTCTGGTAATTAGTGGATAAAAGATTTTGTCAAACATTAAAAATATGTATTGAGACATTTAGCTTCTTAGAGAAAGTGTTCTTTCCAGTACAAAGACGCATAGGCTTAAGAAACATGTATTGGTCCCTTGTAGTATTTTTCAGAAACTCTTTGAGATTAAGATTTTTTTTTTTTTTAAATTGGTTCCTTTTAAGAATTTTTTCTTTGGAAGTTAGAACTTAGTTGGTGAGATTTGATGCCATGTGTGTGGTACATAGATACTTGATTTACATTTTAGGTATGTTTATAAGACAATGAGGCTGCTATTTGTCAGGTCTCCAGACACAAAGTACATGGCAAAATATTTATGAAAACCTACTCGTTGGGTTTGCTATCTCAGGCATTTTGTATTTGTGGATTGTGGAGGAATACTGTTTGCTTGGGTTGCTTTTTTCTTTTACGAATGGAACATGAAACCAAGAATTTTATTTGGCTGATGTCACCTCTTCATCTTTTTTCGTTCTCTGGTAGCTCAGTTCAGATTTTGTGTTTTAACTAAATAGGATGATTTGTATGTAAAATGCATTGGCTTGTGTAGTAGTTTCTGAGGAAAATAGCTGTGAATTGTATTACGCAGGATATTTAACGTTGATCCAGAGGCAAAAGCATTGCACAGGGTTTTTGCCAGGTCCTCGGGGAAAACACTTTGTACGTTATCTAAGGCTTGAGTACTGCCCCTGAAGGTTCAGCTACACTGGGCTTGACCCTCAGGGCTTTCAGTTACTACTATTAAATAATTCGGAAATGCTGAAGGGTCTCAGTTGATTAGTGGTGCGGTGAAACTCATGCCCTTCAATGTGAAGGCTGAAAGCCCGAACCTTACACCAGGGAGCCTCTCCTTGCTACCATGGCCTAGAGCTGACCCAGGCCTGTCAGTGCTGCTGGAGTCCATGGCCAGTGCCAGGGCCAGGAAACAGAAGAGTGTTGCTGCACCTGTGCCATTTCGTGAAAACCAGAGAGTCAGGTATGGAGGGCTCCAGCCAGAGCGCCGGGCCAGGCCTGATTCCCTCAGCACCATGTAGTGCCCGGCTTCGAGGCTGAGTCGCCGCAGCATTCTCTCTGGTGAGAGGGGCCCTGTTGACAACAGGCCCTGTGACTCTTGTACGCCTTAGGATGAGTAGGACTTTCCTAGCTTACGTGCCCACCTGGCAGATGCAGAAGATGAGGCGCTTTGTCATGGTGAGGGTCAGGATGTTGAGAGGTAGTGACTCTGTCCTAAGGAACCATCCCATTGAGATGGGTGCTTCTGAAGAAGCTGTGGCTCTGCTGCTTGTGTGTTTTGACTATTTGAGAAGGGTACAGATAACACCACCTTCCTTTCCTCTCCTTGCTCTGGAGGAGTGCAGTTAGGAGAGGATAAGCAAAGGTCCTCTCACTGTTAGCCAGTGATAGGACAAGGGGTAACAGGTGTAAGATAGAATAGAGGAGGTTCTGCATAAATAGAAGAAACTTCTTTGTAGTGAGGGTGACAGAGCACTGGAACAGAGTGTCCAGGAAGGTTGTGGAGTCTCCTCTGGAGATGTTTAAAACTCACCTAGGCATCTTTCTGTGCGACTTAATGTAGGTAATCCTGCTCTGGCAGGGGGATTGGACTAGATGACGGTCTTCTGAGGTTCTTTCCAATCCTTAACATTCTGTGAAAGGACCTAAATGTACCTTGTGCCAAGTTCCAGTTGTTTCTCCTGGTATGTTTCTTGCAAGTGTTAAGAAAGATGATAAAAAAAGTGACTTGGTTCTTGCTGAGAGGTAAAATGCCTGGTCACTGAAACTGAGGGCTCCTTTTCAGCTATCTCTTGTAAGGTTCATCCAGGGTTTTTTGAGACATACTTATTCAGCATTAGTTTTGTTCTGTCAGAAGCAGAGCATCTTAATACACTGTCTTCTAATATCTAGCCTGTAGTTTAGGGTCTATTATCAGAGTCACAGAACGGTTGAGAATGGCAGGGACCTGTTGAGATCATCTAGTTCAACAACCCTGCACAAGCAGGAACAGCCAGACCAGGTTGACCAGGATGGTGCCCAGCTGGGTTGTACATAGTCCTTAAGGGTGAAGGGTCTACAACCTCTCTTGGCCCCTGTGCCAATAGTTGGTTGTTCTCACAGTAAAAAAAAAAAAAAAGTGGGTTTTTTGTGTTTATATGGTGTTTTATAGTTTCTAATGTGTTCTTTTTTATTCAATTTGACTTTGGCTAGGGAAATTACTAGCAAAAGACTGAGGGTTACAATTGCATAGGATGGGATGTTTTTGTGGGGGTTTCATCGATGTAAAATTCACAAAATTAGATGTGTCTTTTATCCACTGAGGCAAAAATGACAATTTCTATATCTAATGGATAATTTTTTAAAAAATGAATGTGGAATAAGGTCACATTTGTAGTTGGATTTCTTTCATCTCTCACTTTCAGCCAGCTACTGATTGGAAATGGGTTTTTTTGTTGATCCAGGAGAATTAGAATCACAGAATCATTAGGGATTGAAAGGGACCTCAAAAGGCCATCCAGTCCAATGCCCCAGGGACAACAGGATCACCCAGACCAAGTCACACAGGAGCACATCCAGTCGGGTCTTGAACGTCTCCAGGGAAGGAGATTCCATAACCTCCCTGGGCAGCCTGTTCCAATGTTCCATTACCCGCACTGGGAAGAAGTTCCTGCTGATACAGAACATCCACTGTTCCAGCTGGCAACCGTTGCCCCTTGTGCTGTCGCTACATGACATTGAGAAGAGCCTGGCTCCATCCTCCTGACACCCACCCCTCACATACTTAGAGACATGAATGAGGTCCCCCTTCAGCCTTCTCTTCTCCAAGCTCAAGAGACTCAGCTCACTGAGCCTTTCCTCATAACGGAGGTGCTCTACTTCCTTCATCATCTTTGTTGCTCTATGCTGGGCACCCTCCAGCAGCTCTGTGTCCTTCTGGAGCTGAGGGGCCCAGAACTGGACACAATACTCCAGATGCGGTCTCTCGAGTGCAGAGTAGAGGGGCAGAAGAACCTCTCTCGGTCTGCTAACCTCCCCCCTTCTGATGCACCCCAGGATTCTGTTGGCCCTCTTGGCCACCAGAGCACATTGCTGGCTCATAGTCATTCTACTGTCTGCTAGAACCCACAGGTCCCTTTCTGCTACACTGCTTTCCAGCAGGTCAGTCCCCAACCAGGCCTGCTCCTTGGGGTTTTTCTTGCACAGATGCAAGACTCTACACTTACCCTTGTTGCACCTCACTCAGTTTTTCTCAGCCCCTCTCTAGCTTATCCGGGTCTCACTGAATGGCAGCACAGTCTGCTAGGGTGTCTGCAACACCACCCAGCTTTGTGCCATCAGCAAACCAGCTGATAGTGCACCCTAATCCCTCATTTAAGTCATTAATGATTAGATAAAATAGTGATTTCTCAAAATGTTGGCAGCTGTCTTGAGAAGTTCTTGGAAGTGTAGAGAACAGCTGTATGGAAACATAGTACATTTTCTTCAGGGATGAACGAAGGTGCAAGGAATAATATCTCAGCCAGTTTTCAGATGGGCTGTTTTTATCATGTGCACGAATCTTAAATACAGGGCTGTTCTTAAAAGGAAGTTATTTTGGTTTTAAATGTCTGATAATTTTGATGATGGGCAAACATGGAACAGTTCCATTGCATTGGCAATCAGACATAAGTAAGTATTCCTTTAGCAGGATTCCTAGAGACTTTATTCCGTTCTGCATTACCCTGTGCTCAGCTACACTGAATTGAACTATAAAAATGTAGGAGGAATGAACTCGGTCCTTTTCAGATTTGACAACATAGGTTTAGTTACGGGGCGGTGTTTTGTTGCTTTTTAAAATTAAAGCATTATAAACCTGCAGGCTTGTCACTGTTTTGTGAGTCTTCAAGTGTATGTTGTCACCAAATGATTAAAACCACCCTAAGCTTGTCTTAATACTATGTGCCGCTTTTTGACAGTAGTTTTGAAATTGATCCAAGCTTCCCTGGCTTTGGCATTTACTTAAAAGAGGCTGCTTGGTAGGGAGACCTTTGTTTTTTTAAGTAGACTTATCCAGAAAGGGTCTGCCTTGGTTTTGGATTTTTTTTCCAGTAGTACTATTCGGTTTGCTTTCGGAGGCCTTGTAGTGTTTAGATTTTCTATCAAGGACAGAAGTCAGTTGGAGCTGTGCACTTTGCATACCTCACGTCAGCAGCATTTGTGGTATGAGGGGCTGAATGTGAACGCGTCCCTCTAGTACTCTGCAGGGAAACGTTCCCTGACTTTAGGTAATGAGAATGCGTATATCCACACTGTAACTGTTCAGATGGACAATGTGCCTCCGAGTCTGATAACTGATGAGTAACTCCTTTTCTGAAAGAATGGGTGCTTCACACAGTTTATGGTCTTTTTCGCTTGCTGCTTTTCACATATCACAGAATTATTGAGGATGGAAAAGATTTCTGAGATCATAAAGTTCAGCCTATGACCTAACCACCGCATCGGCTAGACCGTGGCACTATGTTCCACATACAGTCCATCCTTAAACACCTCCAGGAATGCTGACTCTGCTGCTTTCTTGGGTAGTCCATTCCAATGTGTGATCAACTTTTCCATGAGGAAGTGCTTCTTGTTATCCAACTAAACATCTACTGGTGCAGCTTCAGATTATGCCCTCTTGTCTAGTCACTAGTTGCCTGTGAGAAAAGCTAGACCTCCTCCTGAATACAGCGTCCTTCTGAGCGCTTGTAATCAGGGGAATTAAGTTTGGGACCACCCTGCTATGACAGAATGCATAGTAGAATTTGTTTCAGCTGTTAGACTTGGGGTTCCTAGGAAGATAGAACCCAAAAGGATATTCCAACATCTGTAGTGTCTTTGCCGTTGTCAGGGACATAACTCTTGTGTTGTTTAACCAGGAGCTCAATGTGTTGAGCCTCCCTTCACCCTCAGTCTTCCCAAGTTGCTTTTGTGGGTTGTTTTCAGTCCTTGTGCCAGGCAGTTCCTGAAGTAAAGACGTTAAAGGTAGCATTGCTCATCACTGATGTCAGAAAGATTTTTTTTTTTATTTTATTTTGGCCAAGCCTCAGTCTGCATGATGATGCATGATAGCATCAAAAGGCTCTAGTATTTTGGCCGACAAGGGAATACTCGATTTGAAAACAATGGCTAGGGAAATAGGAATTCAAGTTGTTATAATATTTATAAGAGATACAGAATATGAAGTAGGAAAATATTGCAGTCATGGTTCTAGAAAAAATTCAGAATACAAAAGAATCACAGAAATTGTGTGCTACTGTATGAAATATATTAATAGGATATTAAAGTACTCCTGTCTCCTCTTCCTTTAACCCTACCCCTATTTAATTTCTTACCTGAATTAATGGTAACAAAACAACTTGTGTTGTCATATTGTAAGCTTCAATCTAAAACAATATGTGGCTGAATGTGGGTATGGGTTTTTTCTCCTTGTGTGGTTATATTGAATCGAGAGCTTTTAAGTAAATATAGTGTTTTTTAATCTTGAGTGCTGCATAACTTCATGAGTGCATGTGCCTGACCTATTATGTACACAAGTTCATGAATGGTTCCCATACTTGTTTGTATGCATTGTACTCGGAGGGTTCACTTCCACAGAAACACTCACTGTCATAGAAACATTGGTGCTTCAAGATAATTTAAACTAACATAGTCTGTTTGATAGTAGACCATCGTTATAGTAGTTAAGATTTTTTTTTCTGTGAATGTTTCCTAGACAAGTGGAGGCTTATGGATCCAGGAATGAAAGCTGCTCTAATTTTTGGAATTTTAAAAAAACCTTCAGTGTGAAAACAGAAAAATATATAACTTTCTTTGGGCTTTCTTTTTTAATAGCTGGTATTTTTCATCACAGTGTCATCTGTATTTACATTTACTCTTCATACTAAAGACCTTTTGAAGTTTATAATTAAGCTAGGAAGAGAGTAATACCAGAAATGTAGGTTTTTCAGTGCAGTTTACTTTTTGTTCTATGTTTTACATTTGCAATTTTGTTTTCTGAGTTTAGAGAAGTTTCATCAAACAGAACTTGAGCTCCATCATAGTGTGTTCCTTTGTTTCGGTATTCGTTTCTGTTAACAGACTTTACAGATACAGCATAAATAATGAACTATTCTTAGCCTACAGGTCTTTGGTTCTTAACCCATTTATCCTCAGTATTGATCTTAAAGACAAGAACTGGGGGGAAAGATGTGTGCGCACTAAAATGGCGTCAGAAAAGGGAATCAGATTATTCCTAGACAGAACAGTTCCTCCAGCTGTTCTAGGCTGAAATACAGCACTTAATTATTTTTGCTGTATCAAATAATCAATACGCTACAGCTCTGTTTTTCTTGATATGCATATGAAGATTTATTATTAATTATTTTAGAGTAGATATGTGCAATATGTGTTTTATAATGATGGTGGTAAAACACTGGCACAGGTTGCCCAGAGAAGTAGTAAATATCCCATCCTGGGAAACATTCCAGGTCAGATCTGATGGGACTCTGGGATGCCTGATGTAATTGGACATCTCTTGGCTGGTTGCAGGGATGTTGGACTACATGATCTTTAAAGGTCCATCCCAATCCCAAATAGTCTATGATTCTGATTTTTGGAAAAAAAAATAGAAATATGTTTGCCTCGTTTAACTTTTTTTTCAATCTGTGAAGTTCTTGTGTCACTCTAGATTACCTATCTGAAACAGTAAGTTCAAACTCAACTTTTTGTTTAACAGAGCAAAACTAAAGCAGTTCTGGATTTTAAAAAAGAATTGTAATACGTGACTAAGGGCCCTGTGTGTTGTTTTAGCAACATACACTTAAGTGAACATCACTGTCTTTTGTTACTCGGGGTTCTTCCTAATCTTATTGCTAGTTTTCACGTGCTATAGGTTTCCTTTTAACTGAAAAGAAAGTAGAAAAGCCTATAGAAGGGGGGAAAAAGGACTAAAGGTGTACAGTTTGATGTGTGACTGTTTTTAGCTTTCTGTACTGTTTGGAAAGATCCAAACAAAACTCTTTCTAGTAAAAGTAGCTTCTTTCTGTGTGTGGTAACTACACACATTTAAGCCATTTTATATATGGACTCAAACCCAGTTTCTTCTACTATTGCTTCTAAAAGCATTTGCTGACATCTTAAAGCATGTTATTCAAATACGATGATTGTAATTTTTGCAGGTTTCTGTAGCTGCATCAAGTGCTGGAAGAAGATCTCCAGCTGTAACTGTAGTACAGTTTCCTTCTGGTCAAACTGTTCATGCCCAGGGTGTCATTGAAGCCACACAGCCCTCAGTCATTCAGTCACCACATATGCAAGCTGTTCAGGTTAGCTTTTTTATTCTTACGTTTCATGGATGTTTGGTGCCTCATGACTCACTTTTTCCCATTCCAACGCCTTCTTGAGTTTCTCTTAATTTCTACCAGTGCTGAAAGGTCTACTCATATGGGGAGGGGGGGAAGATGTCAAGCTGCCAACCAGTAGCGGCTCCAGAAGCTTTGTGGAGCGATTCCCTACAACCTCCTGTTTATCTACTAAAAAATTGTCTTGGAACCCTGAACTTGTGCAACAGCAAATTTGTATAATAGCGTTGCCTTCCTTTAGTGTATCTTGCAGATTTTCGGTTATGTTAATTTTTGTGATTGTAATGCTTCTAATAAAATTATGAACGCCTAAACTTGAAAGTATTCAATACTGTGTTTTTGGGGAGCATCTGGAGGTAATGGAAGTAAACATACTACACTCAAATAGTTCCTTGCTTTTAGCAGGCCCTGCTGGGGCTTCTGGTATTGCTTTCTGTGGATGTGGCTATAAAGACCAGAACCAAAAGCAGGCTCAAAATAAATACCTATTTTGCACATCTTCACTTGCTTAAAAATGCAAATGTTAGAAAACAGTGGCCAGTGAAAATGCTTGAGTTTTCAGAACTTTCAAGTAGTGTGAAAGACTACAGAGAATAAGCTTGCAGTGTTTTGAAAATTACTCGAACTCCTGGCGGTGCTTTTCTGGGAGTTCAGAATGCCTTTGCTGTAGTTGTCTTAAAATCAAATGAAGAAATGTCAGAGGAGCTGCTTTTTGTCAGTAGAATTGATGTCTATATCAAGAGAGGCTATGTTCTTGTTTGTGTGAACTGTTTTACTTGCAGTCATTGCAGTGTGTTGAAGAAAAGATGTGTTGTGAGTCTTACTGAGAAGGCAACTTTAGTTTTTAAGAATCTTTTGGTAGCTTTCAGGTATAATAAAAAGGCAGGTGTAAGTACAGCTTATCTTTAGAGATTAAAGTGTCAAACCTCAGCCAGATGTTGAATATCTTATTTGCAAGAAGTAGGTGTAGATGATGGCACATGTGGGACATGGTAAGGTTTTGAAACTCTAGAGCACTATTGAAACATGTTCAGTAGATGTTAAATGTGGGATCCGTCAAACTTGAAGTGAAATCAGATTATTTAAAAGAAATAACTTCTTTTAATGGAATTCTTTCTACTTGTAATTTACCAGGATGAACTTTATCACATAAGCTTGCTACAGTCATTTCCAGTTTCTGATGTTGCTTTTCTTCAAGTCCATGAAGTTAGGAATAATGTGCAAAAATAGAGGACTTGCTCAGAAAGAGGAGTTTGTCTGAAATCTCTTGCCAGCTGTGCATTGTTGTCCTAGGTGGAGTGCAAGTTGATCCTTTGTTGTATTGAGTGAGCTCTAGCTGTAGAGCCCAAAGGAGCTGGGACAGGAAAGCAGTGTCCTGAAAAATACTGGCTAGTTAGTTCCAGGATTTGGCTTTGGTTTTATTTGAGTATGCTAATGGCAGAGGTGATTGAACCAGAAGAGCTTGAAGATGCTGTAAAGGATTCCTTTACAGAATTTGTTCAGCCTTTCTGCAATCCTCTCAAGTACTTTATCCTGCCGCCTGGCAGTTCTCCAGATCATTTGGCCTTGATATCCCGTCTCTGCCAGACAGTGGGGGAACATGGGAAATGATATGTTTACCTCAATTTAGAAAAGAAGTAAAAGTATGCTGAAGGTTGATGCTAAACTTGCTTGACCTTTCTCCCAAACAACTGCAGCTTTAAACTGGATGATATTCAAATTTTTTGGATGTAATGCTTTTGCTTTTTAGATAAAAAGAAATGCTCATCTGCATCATGTTCCTTACTGTTTTGTTAATGTTCTACTTGTAAGAAGATCAGATTCTTATGTGACTTTTCTGCTTGCTCCCCTGTAACGTATTGGGTATTGGCAAACTACCCTGAGCTCGAATTTGAAGGTTTGCTGACAAAGAGTGATACGGTAAAGTTCAAATCTGAATGATGTGCAAGAAAAAAAGCTAGTACTGCGAAGGTGGTTGCTTGCCATTAGAAAAAGCTGATTCATTAAATGTATCTATCTATGAGGATGAAAATTTAGAAATTTCTTGCAGAAAATTAATTTTCCACATTAAAATGCTGTAATTGTCTTTTGATTCTTTACATTTTTTCAAAATATGACTTACTCATTCTTTACCTATATTCACAACTTAGGGTTTACTATTGGTAATAGGCAAATTTAAAGGCACTAAGGCCTTGTTTTCCTGCTCTTTGTCCTCAGATTTACAGAATTTTAACTTTATTAATTTTTTTCTATCTGAATAATGATAAATCTGTTTTGAGAAAGGATGCCTAGCGTCTCAGCAGTGTAATACAGCCTTACATTTAAAGGCTAACTTTAGAGGCTTGAAGATTGGTCATTATAGGGCACTGGAAGGAAATGCCTTTCAGTGGATCTCTTTGCTCATCAGCATTGGTCTCTCCTGCAAAAGGATGAGTACAAACTCCTTGAAGCTTTTGTATCCACCAGTCAGCTCTGAAGTCTGATTTGGAAGTCAGTAGATGTGTGCACAGTGTTTGTGTGTGATCAGTTTTTTTTTTTTTATCACTTAGGCAGATGTGGAGCTTTAATGGTGTTCCTTATGTATTACCCAGCAAGATGAGACTACCTTAAGTGTCTTAAGGCAGAACTGGACTGAAATAAAATACGCAGCTAAAAAAGACAATTTCCTTCTTCAATAACCTGTAGTTCTTTCAAGGTGTAGTCTTAGATGTTTGAGTTTGGGTGACACATGGACACATGCATGTGAATTTACCAAACTTTTTGCCGGTCACTTTTTGTTGGGGTCATGAAGGTTTTGTTTCTAGCACTAAGCACTCAGGCCTGGCAGCTGCATTAGTGCTGGAGCTCTTCTGTAGTCTTCTCTGAGCTGCATGGAAGCCTCCGCTGCACCAGGGTTGAACACTGGAACTTTTCAGTCACTTAACTCTGTTTTGTTCAGTGTTAGCTTAACAGAGTGCTGAGTTTGACACTGCAGTCTGATTTGACTTTAAGTGAAAAGGCTTTCTTCTACACTCCCTCTGCTGCAGTTCCAGTTTGGAAATCCTACACACTAACAGTACCGAGTAGTTAAGTGAGTCAACAAAATAGTATTTTCCTTGTTCAATAATCACATTCAGTTCTGTCCAATAAGGTTGTAGCTGGTAAAGACTGTGATACAGCTCAAGGCCTTAGTCTTTGTTGTCTTGGATAATTTTAAGAGAAAAAGAACCTGTGAAAATAATAATAATAAAGGTCTGAGAAAACAAAATGCTGTAGACTCATCATCAATTTCCAAATCTTGGTTAGTATTGCTAAGCTGTGTATTTATCAATGTGTTTTGATGATTGTAATAAATGTGTATGTATAAATAAACTTTAAAGATGTATTTGTGCAGTAGTCTGTATTTTAAGTTTTTAATTTAGCTTTGAAATCTAATCATATAGTTTTTTGGGTTTGTTTTAAAGAAATCTTGGATCTTCAGTACTTCTTTTTGTAGGTTTCATTCTCAAATGAGTAGCCTAGTCTATTTCAATTACTTTTCTTTTTTAAGTGTGAGGCACTGTCTAAGTGGCAATATGTTGCAAACTGTTAATTTGTCATTTGTTTTGGAAAAATAAGTCCAAGATTACATGGGTAGTGATAAACAAATGCACAAACTTCCTGTGTGCAACCCTGGAAGAAATCTTTTAAAACCATCTTTTATTTTGTTGCTATCTTGGTGTTGTTTTTTTTTTTTAATGAAGTTATAAATTTCAGAAAAATTGCTATTACAGGTAGCACCAACTACAGATGAATCTGCTGAATCAGAAGGCATAACTGATTCTCAAAAACGTAGGGAAATCCTTTCCAGAAGACCATCATACCGGTAAGGTCTTTTTAGTTTGGTTTTCCTGGTTTTTAAAGGCAGCGTCTATTACAGCAGAAGTGTCTCATAAAAGGCAATGGCATAATTGCTGTATGAACGTGGAACTTCAAATGTCTGACTTTACTGATTTGTTTTTTTGTTTGTTTGGTTTTTTTTAGAAAAATTTTGAATGAACTCTCCTCAGATTCGCCTGCAGTACCAAGGATTGAAGAAGAAGACAAGTCAGAAGATGAAGGAGCACCTTCTGGGATTTCAGCAATGGCCATGCCTTCCAGCCTGTATCATTCTAACGCAGGGCAATACAGTATGTTCACAAAGATATGTTGTGATGTTGCAGAACACCTATGTTTTGTAATGAAGTAGAGATATTGGATTTTGGTGAAGAATGAGATTTTCTGGATTTCTGAGGAACGTAAATGGGTAGATAAATTTTTCCTCATATGCATTATAAACTATTAGGCTCTTTATTATAGTGTCTGTTGGTTGCTAGATTTAGTTCTTCCAGAACCTCCTGTGCATAAAAAATGTGGTGGTGAGGCTCAGGTTGAAAAATATTGACACTTCTTTGTGAATATTCAGCATTACATATCACTGCAGTTTCAAATCATTCGAATCTGCTGAGCTATGCATCAGTGCTGTTCATTGCATGAAATGACAATTAGTAAGGTAGGAGTATTATTTCTTCACTTTGAATTTTCTTTCTTAAAAGAACTATGTCTCTCCTCCCCAGTCGTCAAGTATCAACAGTCTTACTGCAGAATTAACCTACATCATGATCTCCAACATTTGATACTTCATCCAAATGCGAGTATAATTATAAATCATAGCGACAAGGAAGTCACTCTAAAAGAAGAATGACATTTACAGGTTTTGCTTTCTTGTTCAATTAGACATCTATTTCTGCAAAATCAAGCAACAGAGTCACCAATACTGTACATAAACTAAAAGTCCACAAAAATGTAATTAAATCTCATAGCTTCAGGGTATAATGTCAGCCATCATGATTCTGGCCCAAAATCTTTTCCAGAAAGACAGTCATCTCAATGATTTTTCTTACTCAATTTAATAAATCATTATTTTTAATTTTTTTTTAAGCTCAGCTTCTTAAGTTAAAATATCATGTCATCTACTTCAGTGACGTGTGTGTTCTCTCTATAGTTTGGAAAAATTTGTACCAAGTGACAGCGGTGATGATCATGTCCTTGTAGTAGATGTGAGGATCTTAATTTGGAATTGACCAAAGAGGGCCTGATTGTGGGCCTTAATCCTAGCATGTGTAAGGGTCAGATCTGCAGCATTTTAGAGCAGGCATCCTGTTGGCAGCTGGTGATTCTCAAGAACTGCTGTGAGCTAAAGTGGAAAACTCTGCAGGGATGCATCATCTCCTGTGCTGATTTTAGTCTGGCCATGATACAGGTCACTGCTTTTTAATCTTTGTCTCCTGTCACTTGCTTTTTACTTCAACTTATTGCTGTTACATCTTGAATACTCTTCTCTTCTTGGCCAGCGCTGGGTTCTCTTCTTGGCTGGTACGGGTTCTCTTGTGGAGACATCCATCCATTTATGCATTATGCTTGTACAGTGTCCGTGGCAATGAAAAACTGGTTTTGTAGTGCCACTCCAGCCATCTGTATGGTGTCCCAGTTAAAAACAGCTATCATATGTTACTACGCTTGTCTTATTTTCTCCACTGCTCTTTGTATTTCTGCATAGGAAAAAACAGCTTAGCTGAAAAGGTAATTTTGTCTGCATGTTGGTGTCTAGATGTCTGGATTGACTACTTTTTGAATAACTTGATAAGTAAACTTCACTGAAAAGCAAGTGTATGTTTTTCTATTAGCAGCAGCAATAGTTGTTCTTTGCTTGCTTTCTACCAGCCAAAATGGTATGTTGCCATGGTTTCTAAATACCTCTTTCCTCAGAGCTTCTTGGCTTTGGCTCTTGGTAGTACTCAGACTGCCAGGCGTGACCACCTACCATCCTGGTAAAATGTGTTTCCTGGTTACCTCCATCAGCATTTGTTTTACTTGTTGTGTTTAAGCCTGGTATGACTACAGACCTCCTCTGCTGGTTGTACTTCTCTTAAGTTGGCTATTGAATACTGACAAAAAAATGTTTTTTCTAATCTGTAACGGTGGTCTAACCACCCACTGTTTATTCAGCTGGAGTGTGTGCATCAGCTGTCCGTCCAGCCCCCAACACCATGTCCTTTGCAAACTTCTGCATATTGTGATGTTATGTCTTAAATGATGCCGAGGACATGAAAACTACTATTCTTTGGCCATCTGTTTGGATTGTTGCTGTATCAGGACAGGTTTTCAATGACTGTAGAATTAAGATGTCTTTTGGGGGGTGACTTGAATTGAATTGCTTTTCTCAGTTTTGCAAGGGAAGGAAAGATCTGATTTTTCTGCATTAGAGTTGGTATTACTATCTTCAGTCCTAGGTAGAAAGAAGTACTAGATTGTGGTCTGAATGAGTAATTGCAAGGTACTTGTGACATAATTGCTTGACCAGCCTCACTGCGAAACCAACAGTGGTGCTGTGCTAACATTTTTGTTGTTCAGGAACACAAACTGACTTGATTATAAGCTGTGAGAGTATTACGAGATAGACCGGTTGTGGGGCTACTTCTGTGAGAGACAGGATTCAGTTCTGCGTCTCATGAAGAATAGAGGAGACAATTTTTTTTTCTTGCTTCTCGCTCTTCTTCCCTGCCCCAACATACAACACTGACTGCTCTGGACAACAGATCAAAATGTCCTACTAATTATTTGTTTGGTTCTTGGTTTTCTTCTTTTTCTCCTTTTAATGCATTACGGAGCAGCAAGTTACTTCCTATGTTACACGTTCCCCGTTCCAAGAGCGGGATTGGAGGTCCATGTCGAACTATTGCAGCTAACGCTTTGTGTTTCATGCCCAGTTTTCTGCCAAAAGAACTGAATTTTGGTCCTGCGATTTGGTAGTTGTGGTAGATAGCATTGCCCTAAAAAATTAGCTGAGCTTCTAATACGTACTTAGTGTTGTCTGATTTACTAATAGCAGTTTAATAGTCCACTATTAGTATTTCACAGCTCTTTCAAGTGTTAGTATTTGATGTTACATTCTCAAGATAAGTTATTGTCAAGACAGAACACTTGTAACCAGCTATCTCCAAAACTCATGTGGATGTCTAACAACAGACCATGTGCTCAGATAACCAGAGCTGAATCTTCAAGAATGTCATCCAATCTTGTGAATCTAACAGTGAAATGAGAGGAGGTTGCAATCCTGAAATTGTAGTCATATAGTGACTTCTGCACTACTTCAAATACTGTGGCAGTGATTGTAGATGAAATTTCTGTCTGGGGAGGGACAAAAAGTTAGCTGTTGGAAATTGGATTCTCATGTCAAAGTTGCAAGAGTATTTTAATTAAGAGATATGCAGTGGACCACTTAGTGGATAAGGAAACTAGGTTGGTTGTTAAGGCCCTTCCCGGGCTCCTAGTGGACAGCAGAATGACTATGACCCAGCAATGTGCTCTGGTGGCCAAGAGGGCCAACAGCATCCTGGGGTGCATCAGAAGGGGGTGGGTTAGCAGATAGAGAGAGGTGATTCTTCTGCCCCTCTACTCTGCACTAGTGAGACCACGTCAGGAGTATTGTGTCCAGTTCTGGCCCTCTCATTTCCAGAAGGACACAGAGCTGCTGGAGGGTGTCCAGCATAGAGCACCAAAGATGATGAAGGAAGTAGAGCACTCCCTTTGTGAGGAAAGGCTCAGTGAGATGGGTCTCTTGAGCTTGGAGAAGAGGAGGCTGAGGGGTGACCTTATTCATATCTACAAATCTGTGAGGGGTGGGTGTCAGGAGGATGGAGCCAGGCTCTTCTTAAGGTCATCTGGTGATAGGATAAGGGGCAATGGGTGCAAGCTGGAACAGAGGGGGTTCCATCTAAATAGCAGCAGCAACCTCTTCCCAGTGAGGGTAACAGAACATTGGAACAGGCTGCCCAGGGGGTTTGCGGAGTCTCCTTCTCTGGAGACGTTCCAGACCTGCCTGGATGTGTTCCTCTGCGACTTGGTCTAGGTGATCCTGCTGTGGCAGAGGTATTGCACTAGATGGTGTTTTGAGGTCCCTTCCGATCCCTAATGATTCTATGTTTCTGTGATGTGCTCTTAACAAGACGATGGGACTTTAAGAAAGAATATACTCTTAATAACCTCGCAAGGCAATTTTATTTCTGTCAAGATATTTAATTGTGATGAGCAACCCATTACGATTATTTAAATCAAGAAAGTATGGCTTTATTTTTCATATTGCTGAATACACAGTGGGCAAAACTTTATTCTTTTTGTGTGTGTGTATTGAAGTCTGTAAAGCTTCTTAGAACTTGGAGAAAACGTTGTCTCACTACACTTCCTCTCACATTAAGGAAGGGCTCATGAGCATTAGTAGATGTGCTCTTCCTGGCTTTTGTATTGTAGGAGCAAAAAAACACAGCTTGCAATGTTTTAATAACTATTTTGCATTAGCATTTGAAACAATAGGTTGGTATAGTTAGGAGAAGCTGGGTTTTTTCTTGCTTTGTTGTAAGAAAAGTTTCAGGAAATTGTGTTTCTGAAGGCGTACAGGAGAAATGTGTGGAACACGTGCTTTTCATATTTTACACATGTAGCAGGTATTATACCAGGCTTTCATATTTGTGGAGTCTGTATTTTGTCTTTTTTATTGTCCATTTGATCTCTGAACAAGGAGAATGTTATTGTCCTATCAGGCAGTATTTATTTTAAAAATGAAGATGTGCTTTTCAGCATGTGTTTTATCTCTCCCTGTTGCCTGACCTTTTTTTTTAATGTTTGTGTTTAGTTACTATAACTCAAGGTGGCGCAATCCAGATTTCTAATCCAGCCTGTGATAGTGTCCATGGACTACAGGGATTAACAATGACAAATTCAGGAGCTCCTCAGCCAGGTGCCACCATTGTGCAGTATGCTGGACAATCACCTGATGGCACTCAACAGTTTTTTGTTCCTGGAAGCCCCGTTGTTGTTCAAGGTATGTTTTATTATCCTTCTGCATTTTAGTTTTTTCATATGACACCATTTTTATGGTTTGAAGCCTTGTATGTTATGAATCCTTCTAAGGCTTTTCATTTTCTATTAACACTGCTGCACTGTTAAAATAGTTACGTGTAACATGATGAAAGATAATCTTGGGAGGAGACTCGTTCTCTGCTCAGTAAAGCAGCTACTTTTGATTGAAAAAAGTTATGAGGAAGAAACAATACAAAAGTTGCTTTCTACTTGGAATTCTTTTGTCCTGACTGTGAGAGGTATACTTAATTGCAATAAAGGTGCTGGTACAGATTGAAATAAGATGAATCAAAGAGTGCATCTTATTTAACCTATCAAACAAATTTGTTTTTTTCAGGTGTTAATAAAACACAAGTTCTGAAGTTCTCTGGTTATATTTAGAGCACAATTCCTTTGCAGCTTACAACTCTTAATAGTTACTGGAAAGGATATGTTTTACTGAAGCTAGTTTGATCACAGAACACTTTGTAGGTCCTATAAAATGCACATGTGTAAACTGAGTTATGTAAAATTAATTCTTAACCCATTACAACCTTGCTGTAGTTTATTCAGGACTTCTTTTTCTTTACCTTATTCCCAGCCTTTTGAAAACACTACAGGAAATCTTGAACCGAAGGTATCTTGGGTTCTTAGTAATACCAGGGAAAGCAGGGTTGGGATTTGGGTCATGGTGAGAAAGTGTTTTAAAATGGGAAGAGATTTCCGTATGGAGATGCTATGACTGCCACGGACAGGGCAGGGAATTTATTTTGGTTTTGTCTTCAGTTGGTAAAGAGGAGTAAGGAGAAGGGCTGTATAAATTCATATGTAAGCCAAAACAGCGCTGTGAAATAACCGGTGAGCGGAGCTAAGGAAGACTTTAAATATAAATATGTATACATGAAGTGGATGAGATTCATTGACTAAATGTAGACACAAGTGTCTGAGATAGTTGCTGCAGGCCAGATTAATGTGGGGTTTGTCTGTAATATGGAAATTCAAGTTATGAAAAAAGTTTGTCTTGGCTAAAAGTAGCTATTTCTCCCCTTTGCTCTAAAGGAAGCCCAGGATGGAAACAAAGCTAACAGCTTGAAGATCTCTGAGCTTGTAGAAACAGTGCTAAATAATGATAGCAAATTTGAATTCTTCCATCGCGTCTTGTTAATTCTTTGCTGAAAACCGTCGGCATCCTAAGACTTTTCAGAAGCATTTCCAGGAAGCTGAAAGCCTGTAATACAAAAAACCTTTGGTCAAAATTTTAGGTTTCATTATGCAGAGAGTACTGGTATTACTTCCCTAAATATTATGAATATATTAATAGCGAAGCCTGAAGACACAAATTTGGCTGTCCTCCAAACAGATTTGCTACTCTATTTTGTGTTTACCAAGTATGAACTTGATGTTTTCTACACATGTGTATGCATCCCTTAAATAACAGGACTTCTGTCTCTCCACGTTGACTATAGTATTTGGCATGTGTTGCTTTGATTTTTTTGGAGCCTCAGGGTGGCAGCCCAGACAAAGTAGCTCCCAGGTTGCATCCTAAAACTTGCCCCATCCTTGAAGTAGCACAGAACTCAAGGATTGTGTCCTGCATCATCTCAGTCCTTTTGAATTTCATTTGTCTAGCTGCCCTTGATACCCTTTGTTACAGTATTGTCCTCTGTCGAAGCTGTGCATTAATTAAGTGCCTAATCTGTGATGGAACTAGAGGCAATGTAGGTCCCCTGCTGAATGAGATGAGTGCCCTGAAGTCAGGGGGTACAGAGAAAGCAGACATACTGAGCACCATCTTTGCCTCCATCTATACTTCTGGGAGATGTCCTGATACAAAACCCCAGACTGCTGAGGCTGCAGAGGAAGTCGAGGCAAAAGAGGAGCCTGCCTTGGTTGGTGAGGACTGGGTTAGGGATGAGTTGACCAAACTGAATGTACGTAAAACCATGAGCCCTGATGGGATGCACCCACGTGTGCTAAGGGAGACAGCGGAAGTCATTGCTAAGCCACTTTCTGTCATCTTTTTAAGTCATGGGAATCAGGAGAGGTGCCTGGAGACTGGAGGTTAGCAACCTCTGATATTCAAAAAGAGTAGTCCAATCTTCAAAAAGGGTAAGAAGGAGGACCCAGGTAACTATAGACCAGTCACCCTCACCTCCATCCCAGGAAAGGTGATGGAACAGTTTGTTCTGGACGCTGTCTCTATGCACATCAAGGACAATAGGGTCATTAGGGACAGTCAGTACAGCTTCACCAAGGGGAAGTCATGCCTCACCAACCTGATACCTTTTTATGAGGGCATAATCAGGTGGATAGATTATGGCAGAGTGATGGATGTGGTCTGTTTTGACTTCAGTAAGGCATTTGACATGGCCTCACATAGCATCCTTGCGGCCAAACTGAGGCAGTGTGGACTGGATGATTGGGTAGTGAGTTGCATCGTGGCATCGTGAGTTGGCTGCAGGATAGAATCCAGAGAGAGAGGTCAGTGGTACAGAAGCCTGTATCTGGTGGAGTCCCCCCAAGGATCGGTACCGGGACCGATCCTCTTCAATCTACGCATTAATGACTTGGATGAGGGATCAGGGTGCACTGTCAGCAAGGTAGCTGATGACACAAAGCTGGGTGGTGTTACAGTCAACCTCGCAGACTGTGCTGCCATTCAGGGAGACCTGGACAGGCTAGAGAGCTGGGCAGAAAAAAACAGAATGAGGGACAACAAGAGTAAGTGTCGAGTCTTGCATCTGGGCAAGAACAACACCAGATACCAGTATAGGTTGGGGACGGACCTGTTGGACAGCAGTGTAGGAGAAAGGGACCTGGGGGTCCTAGGATGACTATGAGCCTGCAATGTGCTTTTGTGGCCAAGAGGGCCAACAGCAACTCCCTTACGAGGGAAGACTGAGGGAGATGGGTGTCTTGAGCATGGAGAAGAGGAGTCTGAGGGGTGACCTCATTCACGTCTATAAATATGTGAGGGGTGGGTGTCAGGAGGATGGGTGCTCTTCTCAGTGTCATGTATCGATAAGACAAGGGGCAGTGGGTGCAAGCTGAAACAGAGGAGGTTCCATCTAAGTATCAGAAGGAACTTCTCCCCAGTGAGGGTAATGGAACATTGGAACAGGCTGCCCAGGTGGGTTGTAAAATCTTCTTTTGAAGACTCACCTGGATGTGTTACTGTGTGACTCGGTCTAGGTGATCCTGCTGTGACAGGAGGATTGGACTAGATGGTCTTCCGATGTCCCTTCCGATCCGTTATGATTCTATGATTCTGAATACCAGCTCTATTATGTTTCTGGAAGCTTCTAGCCATTTTTTTACTAAATCCATTTCGTGCTTGGACAATTCGGCTTCCTGGAATTCTCTGCTTAAACAAAGTTTAGAGCTTTAATGATGCTTGTAGCTGTTGACATAGAAGAAAAATGCTATGTAACATAGGGAAAAACACAAGGAGAATATTGAGCACGAACTCTGAAATGATATGAAGATAAAATGTTTCAATATGGTTTATGTGCACTAATGATACGGGAAAATCTTAAAAAAAAACAAACGAGCTTTAATAAAATAAAGACTACAGATGGACCTGTGGATGCTTACAGTAATGCAGATCACCTAATGATAGTCTTACATATCATCATCAAAACTGAGTTACTCAGGACGGAGCTAAACTAGGGAATTTGTAGTATATGTCTCTAGTAAGTCCTTATTAAAGCTGTTCTTTAGATGTCTGTGCTGGGAAGTCTGTAGGAATATAGTTTACCAACATGTCACTTGCATATACTTTGTAGATGACTATTGTGCTAATACTGTGATAACATGGGTTACAACATACTAAGCATCATTCTGCTTAGTAATCTTTCTACTTATGTATATCAGGTTTTTTAATGATTATTTTTGTGAGTAAAGCATGAAACCTGCATTTTTAAAAATCGTGGAAGTAAAACAAAGTTAAAAAAGCCCTCAAGTATAAGTCCTATGAGAGAAAAAAGGTGTTTCAGAATCTTTGACCTAGCATACGTCAAAGCTTTTTGAAGTATTTCTTGATGAATCCACATCTTAATGGATGGTGTCACATAAAACCCTGTGCCTGATATTTTCTGATAACCCCTGTTTGCCAAAAAGCATTACATAAAAGTGACAGAGCTTCAATCCAACTGGTGATACTTCATTTGCTACAAGTTTACATTTGTAGGCAAAATAAGAGGCAGTTCTGGCATCTTGACAGTTTCCTGATAAGGGGCTTTTTGCTAGTTGAATAAAAAGGATGTGGTGATTGTGAAAATTAATCTAGAAAATTTGTATCAGATGTAATTCTGTTTGGGTTCTATGTGCGTTTTCAAAATCTGGTCAATGATACAAACAGTGATACTTCAGATACTTGTGGTTTGAATTTCTTGCGTGTCAGTTCTGACCTTTTGGTTTCTTACAATACAGAAGTGGTCCTGTAGTCACTGGGTGCTTCTTTCCTGCATTGTTGTTTCCTTTACTGAAGTCCTTGGCAGAGGCACAGTTGACAAACGACCAGTCTGAATTTCTTTATTATAGACAAAGGACAGAGGTTTACTGTGCCCTGTGTACACAGCAGTGCCTGGACTGTTGCTCTGAAATGACATTCATTTAAATTGATTTAAATAAGGAGTAACTCTGTTAGAGCTGAGGGGATTTATTTATATATACATATATGTACATATATTTTTACTTCGTTGGAGCTTGCTTCAATCACTTCAATCTTTTCTAAAGCTTTTAACTCAAATGAAATGAGTAGGTTTTTCCCCTTGAAAGCATGGAGGTTTAGTCTTTGATTTGCCTATTCGTTACGGCTTACTAGGCTGTCCTGTCTTGCAGTGCCTGCCTGCCAGAGGTGTCTGCCTTTTAGTGGAGCTAATCCAGTTAAAAAAAGAGATTTTACTTTTTTTAATTTCCCTATTTCCTACCAAGTCATGACTGTGAAATTTGTATTCATTCATGAGTTCTAGAGGAACTGTTTAATTTTTTAGTCAGTGCTGTTGATTTTCAGGTTTTACCTTCCTTATAGCCAGCTTTGTGGTGAGGTGTTTTTTTAGCTCAGTGAATAATACGGGGTGGGGGGAGAAAAAACAATCACAGCTGACCTTATGGAAATATGGAAAAGGAAGGAAGAAAAAAAATCTTCACTGGAAAATGAGTTCTATTGGCCTGCAGTTTCAGTGAGCTGTTCCAGTGACAGAGCATATTAATGACAGTGGTAAGCAAGTGAGGTCACTGTGATGTCAGTGCTCTTGCTTGTAATCCTGCACATGCTTGCTACTTTGGAACAGTTCGTGCTGAGCTCTGCTGGAGGAACAGGAGAGCTGTGTGTGCAGAAGCTGATCATGGCTGTAACAGGAGATGAAACAGGTAAAAATTTTGTTAGTCTTCAGCATGATGTTTTTGGAATTCTAAGCAGTGCTTAGTTAGTATTTGTGATATTTTCTTTTGAACCTGTTGCTGTAAATCTGTCATCTCTCAAAATGGGTGCAAATAATCTTCTGGTTCTATCTAGACAGTGAATTTCAGGCCAGTTTAACAGCTTAATTTTGGGGGGAAAAATCAGTTAGTGCATGAGTTCTTCACAGATTGGTTTAGATAACTCATCTTAAGTATGCGATGCAGGATTTTTTTGTTGAAAAATCCACTACTATTAAATCCACTACTGTTCTTTCAAACTCCTTTTTATTGTGGAGATAGCCCTGTTAGAAGGTTTTTAAATCGTTTCTATTTTGTAAAAATGATACAGACTTTTTTGTTTAGCAGTAAGCACTTGAGATTTTATAGCTAAAACAGGCTTAAACACAGCTCTAAAAGAACGGTGTGCATTGTTTCAGTGGTGTAACCAGTACCTGTGCTGTCATTATTGAAGAAAATACAGAAAGCAAACAAATTTGAAAGCATTAATTTCCACTATTGTAACGCCTGCTTGTTTTCTCCTCTGCTGTTCAAATGGTCTGTTCCTCAGCTAATTGAGTTCAAAGGGCTGACGTCATTAGATTTCCTGGAATCGCGTTGCAGTGGGGAACTGGAAAAGTTAAACTCCAAACAAGATACACATTGACGTCAGCTCCAAGTCATGCTGTGATTTAGTCAGTTCCTTTCTGCTTTGTCAATTGCCTTGGGCAGATCTGTAATGTTAACCGGTTCACAGCCAGGACCTACGTGCTGGTGCTCATTGCTGGGTTGTGTTAGTTCATTAATCTGTAGATAAGTATCTCCTCTGAGTTGACGTTTTGATTTTTTTATTTTTAAAATCACTATTTTTTTTTTAATGCTCAAAGGGATAATGGTTCATTCCTGGTTTAGCCAGTTTAGTGGTGAGGTTAAAAACCTTTTGATAATCCAACCCCATCATTATGACTCACAGAAGGGGTGTATAGATGTACTAATACATAGCATGCACCAGGATTTTTTTTTTTCTCCTGGTGACAGGCAGAAATCAAGCACACGAATGCTCTCTAGCTTCCGCGAGTTACTTTGTTTGGACATTTGCTAACAGAAGATGGTTGGTTTATTTTAATTTTTCTTAAAACTGTCAAAAGCATTTCTCAGAGTTAAATCTACAAGGTTAGTTGTACACTTCTGAATGTAATTTGGTTTGTTAGTTCTTTTTTTGTTTGCTTTTCCTGTTAATAATTACCCTTCTGTAAGTCTTAACCCCGTGCTTCAGCTCTTCACTGGCTTTTTTCTTAAAATTGCAAGGGAGTAAAAATAATAAAGAAAGGAGACCTGGAGCAGTACACCATTTGCAGTTTTGTTGTGGTGTTAATGATCTCAATCCTATACCTGATGTGTTAGGAATGACCGCGGTCCTGTATTGCATTTCATTAGAAATGGCCACTGAGGTTTGCCAGTCTTGATCAAGGTGTGTGGGATTTTTGTCTCAGACACTGAAATGTATGGTACCCTTCTCTACAATACGTACATCTATTATTAGAATTAAACTGTGACATTTTCTGAGGGTCTTCTAACCCCTGATTGAAACCTGTTTGACCATTCCCAGTGTCTTCTTCAGGAGAAACTGTGCTTTATTATAACTTTCTGAGATACTGTGCAAAAAAATTGCAGACTTGAAGTGATTTGCAGCAGTGCTTAGTGCACAGCTAAAAGATACTTGGTCAGTGCTGTGCTTTTTTTTTTGTTTTGAAAGTGTGGTGTCTGGGTTTACAAGGTCTACACCACCAAAAAGGTTATTTATCTCTGTTACCATGCCAGTGGGTGTGTGTTAGTTTTTAACTGTTAGACCAGGACAGATGCTGCTGGAACCTCCTCAAGCTATTCATGCATCATGTTGTTACTTCCAGCTATGTTTGCTGATCCCAGCTGAGATAAGGAATGCTTTTGTTAAGCCTTAATGCAGGTTGATTATCACACTGAGTCCTCTCAACAACACAGAAGTAAGTCCTGTGAGCTAACATCTGAGTGTAAATCGAAGACAACACAGTAGTTGGTCTTGTGATATAGGGTGACCTGAGTTACGGGTCTTTCCTCATTACTTCGTGTACTGGATGGTCCACTTGGATTTATAAATTGCTGTAGCTAATGAAAACTAAGATAATCTCTCTCTTGACCTGTTATGAGAGATAAGAAAAAGGTGGTTCTTTTGTATTGTGGACAGTATAAAGCCTGAAGGGTTTTCAAGATTTCGTTTGTATAGTTAACTGAAACGTTGTCCCATTGGCATTACTGGGACTGCAAAGAGATGTGAAGAACTTAAAGAAAGGGTTAAGAAATTCTCTTGTACATGTAAAGAGACCAAGCCCTGAGTTCTTGCTGGCTACTTGTTAGTGTTCACAGGGCTGTCCTGGACTGGTTTCTCTCTCCCTCCCTCATCTTCAGGGGATTATCCTTCCTAGGTCAATTCACTGGTCTGCTTCATCTTGTAATTTCACAAACACTTTTACCCACAGGATGAAGAGAGGGGGGAGGTGCAGTTTAAACTGATAATGATTTCATGACATGTCCGTGCAATTGTGGCGTAAGCGCTGCTAGATCCTGGTTTTTGTATTTCATTAGCAAAACACCCTGCATTGACTTAATTTAACAATTATTATTTTTCTTATTAAGGTTAGGCTTTGTTTATTTTCCCTTGTAGTTGGCTGATAGTTATGCGCATCAGCCTCCTCAAAGTGTTCTAGTCTTTACTTTTCAAGTTGTACTGGTTTTGCTTGGGACACAGTTAATTTTATTTCAAGTAGCTGGTATAGTGGTATGTTTTGATTTTAGGATGTAAATAATGTTGGTAGCACAGGGATGTTTTAGTTATTGCTGAGCAGTGCTTACACTAAATCAAGGACTTTTCTGCTTCTCAGCCTGCTGCTGAGGAGGCTGGGAACACACAAGAATCTGGGAGGAGACACAGCGGGGACAGCTGACCCCAACTGACCAACGGGGTATTCCAGCCACAGGACATCATGCCTGCCCAAAATAGAAAGCTAGGAGGAGAAAAGATGGCCAGGGGACCACTGCTCTAGCACAGTCAGGGCATCAGTCAGTTGGTCGTGAGCAGTTGTTTCTCATTACCATCACTTGGGGTTTTTTGGGGGGTTTTATTTCTCTCTAATTTTCATTTCAAATTTATGTTTATTGTATTTCTACTGTTAATCTGTCTTTATCTGAACCCATGAATTTTCTTTTATTCCAATTATCCCCATCGTCCCACTGCGAAGCAGAGGAAAGTAAGTGAGCAGCTGTGTGATGCTTAGTTGCCACCTGGGGTTAAGCCACAACAGAGGTTAAGATTTTCCAATATTTGATTAGTGCTTAAAAAAAATTAAAGGTAGAAATTAAATATAACAACCCCTAAAATGTTTTCTTTAATACTCATTTGCTTTCGTGGCTCTATGTGATAATATAAAGTATTTATGGTAAGAAGTAGGTAAAATATTTTAATTTGAAGAGGGATATGTTTTTTGTCTGGATCTTTTTGGTTTTTTGCGATGTCAGAAAAGACAAGTACCTCATAAGTACTGAAAAGAGGTGAGATGATCAGAAAGGTATTGGTACTGAAAAGCATGTCGGTCAGATTCAGATGTGTCAGATGTTCAGTCGTTTAGCTTGGGCAGAAATCAAAACTGGTCAGCTCAGGAGCTGTATCTAAACTTTTGCATTCTCATTTACAGCATAGCTACACCCCTTCCTGTGCAGCCACTACCACCTCTTGCCCATTAATGCTGCAGCATGCTTATTCGTGGTTCTCTAGCACAAGGGTCATTCTCATGTTCACCATGAATGTGCTTGTCTGTTCCTTTCTATTTTGGCAACAGCAGCTCTCGCAGGTTTTTCCGGGGTTGCCAAACAATTGCTGTAAAGGAATGAGAAAGCAGGGAGGCTGGTGCTGTGGCAATCACTGGCCATAAGGAGAAAATTCACTTCTGAAGCAAGTTTAATCTTGAGGCCTCTGTTAGAGGATGGGGCTAGCGTCTAAAGTTTCTTGGCTACAAGAGCAGGACTATCTTTTTTGTGGGATTGTGTAAACCAGAAATGTGTGTATGCTCTGACAGTGTTTCTTGAACAGCTTTGCTTATATTGTCTGAAAAGAGCCACGTGGAAGCTATCACAAGCTTCAGTCTGGTGGGCTGGTGGGGTCACATGCTAGAGCAATTTAGATAATGTTTTACGGCATGGAAATAAATGCTAGTAAGATAGCAAATATACTGCTGTGTTATTACAGGCCTGCGAAACATTCTATGTAGCAGGGATCCTGGATAACGCGTTAACGGGAGTCTGTTATTTCCACAAAGGCTTTGCATGCTACTTTTTTTCCCCATAGAGTTTAAACTGTGATTCTTTAATACAGCTGCCACTGGAGACATGCCAGCTTACCAGATTCGGACTCCCTCTACTACCTTAACTCAGGGAGTGGTAATGGCAGCCTCACCAGGGACTCTGCATAGCCCGCAGCAACTGGCAGAAGAGGCAACACGAAAGAGAGAGCTGAGACTTTTGAAAAATAGGTAAGACTATACAGTGATTAATAAACAGTGCTGAACCCCACACCCCCTAAAAGATTCTAACAAAATTTTATTCTCAAGGTTATGAGCTCTGCCTGGGATTGACAAAAGGAATGCGAGAAATTATTTTGGCATTCATCCCGTGTCGTTATTGCAGCGTTAACTCTGGAAAGTTGTAGTTGATATTATAATGGAGTTTTAATTCTAAAACATTATGCCATTTAGACGTTAGTGTTAGTGTGTTACTGTTATCCCTTTCAGATAGTCTTGTGGTTATGTGGAGAAATAAATATTGTTGAATTCCTCCCGCTTACCTCCCTGCAGCAGACAGGAAAATCACCATTATGGGTTTGTTCATTTTGAAGCACTCCAGCAAAGAATGATTAGGAAAATCTCTGAGGATCTCATTAGCAACTGTCCTTTAATGATGCTGTGAAGAAGACCTACTGCAGGTTGAAATGGGAATTATAGACTTGGCTAAATGTTTGGCTACTGGGATAAGTTACTGTCAGTGTCCCTGTCATAGTACAAGGCATTTTGTGTGAAGTGACTGTATATTTTTTAATTAGTTGGTGTGGACTTGCCTAGGTACTGTAAATGCTAGTCTGTCTGTCTTGCTATTCCTAGGGGATTCTTTACTTTGTTTTCAAAATTTGTAGCCACTGCTATTAACGGCAATTAGATTAATGGAAGAAATAGTCTGGCTAGCAGATCTCTAATAGACTGAATAGCTACTTGCCTTCTGATCAAAGTAATGGTATTGCTTTGCTCTCATGCCTGGCCTTTGTTTTAAATTACTTCCAAGGATTGCTGCCTTGTTGTGCTTCCCTTGGCTTCTCCTCTCTTCAGTTCTAAAACTAGTGTCTAAACTCTCTCTTACACAACTGACTGGAATGTGAAACTCTCACAATTTGCCGGTTTATCATGTTTTGAGATGTTGAAGGAGTGGATACCCAGTGCCTCTAAAATTTCTTCTGGAGTGGAATGCTGGTTCAGTCACGTGTTTCTGAAAATACTACCCAAATGGTTGAGCGTCGATAGGATAGAATTCTGAGCAGAGCTATGAGAATGGTTCCAGACTCTCACGTGCTTGCAACAAAAGAAACCCCACGGCATGTGGCTGCAACATGTCCAGGCGGACAGTTCAAAAATGCTGATAAATGACATGTTTGGACTTGTAGCGTGGATTGTTAGTCGAGGTTGCAGCTTGTAAACCTGACATCTAGCTTTTTATCTGAAGAGAGTAGTGTTACGCTTGTATTTTCTGAAAGTAAATTCCTTTTGTTCAGTTTTAAGATTTTGATTGCAAAAGATAATGGCAGAAAATGGAATGTGAGTTGAAGAAATGCTGCTTTTGGCCCTACTGTTTAGTACAGCGTGAGTCAGTATGCTCTCGTTTACTTTTTTCCTCGATCCCTCTGCGTGTTATTCCATCTTTGTATTTGTGGTTGGTGAATTTGTTTCAAGTTTTAGTTATTTTCAATTGTATTTTAACAGTGTTATTGCTTATGGCTATTACCTGCTGCTCTATTTGTACAATCCAAATTGTGGTTGTGGTGGTTGTTGTGAGCTGCAGGGATTGCAGGCAATTTCATTTATCCAGTCTTTGCAGTGTTGTGGTTGTTCCTGTAGTCATTTGCCTTGTATTGGTTCCAGGGAAGCTGCCAGAGAATGTCGCAGAAAGAAGAAAGAATATGTCAAATGTCTTGAAAATCGTGTGGCTGTGCTTGAAAACCAAAACAAGACTCTCATTGAGGAACTCAAGGCCCTTAAAGATCTTTATTGTCATAAAGCAGAATAACTGTCTTTCATTCGGACCTTGTTTATTATGAACTTTAATCAGGGCATGAGAGGAAGCAATTCTACAGATTGCCATATGAACTTGAGAAAGAGGCACTTGAGGCCCTTGTGGAACCCAGTTTTGCTAAGTGTTTTCAGACTGATATGGGAGATGTTGCAAAACTTGGAATTGTGTTGTATTCTCCATCCTCTGCTGAGCTTTCTAGTGGCATGCAAATGGCTTTTTAGTTTGCACTTTTTACTTCTGCTTTTTGCAGGGAAGCTGCTAAAGAATGTCGACGTCGGAAGAAAGAATACATAAAATGTCTGGAGAGTCGTGTTGCAGTGCTAGAAGTTCAGAACAAGAAACTTTTAGAGGAGCTTGAAACCCTAAAAGACATTTGCTCTTCCAAAGCAGATTAGTAAAATATTTATTATACTGTGAACTCTGACTAAAATATGTCCAGTTGCTTTTTAAGGCAATACATAGCCAACGTGAATTATGGCTTTCTCTGTGTCATTTTTATGATATTACAACTCCGAACATTCCTGAAATGCTTTCCTGCTTTTTGTCAATCCATAGCTCTAATTTCAGGTTTTTCATGCTCTTCCCTTCCATCTCCCGAGGAGGTAAATGTTAAAAAAAAAAAAGTAGTAACATAGTTTAAAAAAACCCCCATAATTTCTAAGAGCTGTTTCTTTGCCATATACTTACATACTGCTTTTTACATGTCACTGTGTCCTGCACATACAGAATATTTTAGAGTTGTTTTAGATCAATCATAAAGATAATGTATCCAGTAATACAAGAAAATCAAACAACCCAAGGTATCTCAGGAAAGAGTTTATAAAAGAATGTTACGATTACATGTACGTACTAGCATACTGGTCTATAGATGATTTTATGGCATATTTTTATATTAGTTGCTTTGTGGGGGAAAAAGTATTCTATTGCTGTCACTGAGCGCCATGGTTAAAAATAGTTTTTAATAGAACCATGTTGTTTAACCTGTGTAGTGTCTGATTTTCTTAAACACCCGGTTATTTGAGATGCTTTGAAAGCCATGTGTCCCTGCAAGAGGACAAAGGAAAAAGCATACCTGAATTCATGGCATGATGCCATATATATTGCAAGTACCTGAACGAAGCTATCTGGGTTATGGCTGCTGTTTACTTTTCTGTAATGTCTACAATATTTGTTTCATTAGGGGTCTGTCTAGCAAAAATCAATTATACATTCTGAAGTACTTAATATTCTAGATTCTGGACAGTTGTAAACAGTTGAAAGCTGATGGCACTTTTCTTTTGTTAAAAATTCCCTGCAAAGTACTGGAAGTAAAGGTGATTTAATGAAGGAAGTTTTCCAATAAACGGTAACCATCTGCTGTTTCACGGGGTTCCGGAATAGCCTATAGGCAAGAGCTGAAGACATTTAAAATAAGCCCACGCTTAAACCAGACTGCAGTTCCGGTAAATGCAACACACGCCAACTTTCCATCATGCTTCGAAAGGAAATAGCGCTTACGCCAGATAGCTTTTGGGTATTTAATTTAGGAACAATGCAATTGTTTGTTGACTAGTACAGTCTTAGAGCAGAGTACTTCAGAGCTTTCCTGAACTAGCAGTACCATTGCCGTATTGATCCGCTAGAAAGAACGGTTTCGTTCCTACTTAACCGCCTTTACTGGGGAGTGTGGGTGTGGAGCAGAGGAGGGATAGAACGCTGGGATAGTAAAATCACTGAGACTTCTTCATTTAATTGAAACTGAGTTCACATTTAACCCTGATAGCCACCTAATTGAGACCACTTCTGAGATGAGTTTTTTTCTCTCACTTCCTGCAGCCACATCAGTTGATGTAAGAAGGTAACAAGCTGCCTTTTAGCCCCCACACATGCTCTGCTGCAGATCTAGAACAAAATTAAATGTTGAATTATCTGTTTGAATGTGAAAATACATGGTAAGTGCTAAAACTGGCAGAGGTCAAAGGTTGTGTTCAAGTTGGACAGAATTAACACATTTTGCAGCACAGTGTTGCAGCCTCTAAACTGCGGTGTCCAGCAGATTGATCGTTGCATCTGAGTCGATTGAATTGTTTTTTTGTTGCAGGTAGGCATTACTCCTGACTCTCAATTGAATTTGAAACTTAAGCAGAAAGAAACTTGGGCGTGCGGTAAATGTCTCTCCAGTAAAAATTTCTCTTTTTCTTCCCAATAGAATCTTGTACTAGCTGTAGTTGGAAATTTGATGCAAGGAACCGCTGTCTGTTCTGCTTCTACATAGTTAGTAATATCTTTGCTAATACTTTTGGAACAATCGATTAGTATTTTTAAAAATGTATGTAAATAATTACTTTTTTGTGGGGGATTGTTTTAGTAATTGGGGCTGAAACCAAATGTCCTTGGCACACGTTTGGTCACTTTCGAAAACCGATCTGTTTATCCATAGCAGGCAAAAATATCCTGCTTCAGAACGGTCTGTAAGACTAAGAAAAAAGGAAAGTTTATTATGCGTTTATTCTTGAATTCTCAGTAATTCAGTGTGGTATAGGATTGCTTCAACAGAGTTAGAAGCACACGTTGCTGTATTTTGAAGTGAGAATGGACAAGATTGTTGGCGAATACAAACGCGTAAGGTATCTGGTTGGTAAAACGGAACAGGGTCGCATCACGTGGTGAACGAAACAACCCATCTGAAATTGAACAAAGGCAGGTCTACACAAATACCAAGTGTTTGTTGTTAAATCGCTACCGCGCAAATGACTGTTGAAAAATAATTAGTCTTTAAGAGATGCGCATTGAAAACTCGTGGGAGAATTTCCTGAATTTAAACGAAGATTTGAGAGAAAAGTATGCGCTGCTGGAGTTTGTCAGAGAAATTATACCGACATACTTGGGTGAGATGGAACTGTTGGGAGGCTAGGTATCTGTTAAAGCAGGGGATTAAAGACGTAGGACATACGCTAGGATGTTCAAAGCAGCTTAGATTATAAAGGAAAGGAAATCATACCAAGCCTTTCCTGAGTTCACCATTTTCTTCTTAGAGTGTCAATGTAGCCCTCAAGTTTTTGATCAGCTGTGGGACTGACATATGTCAGTATTGTATTTCTGAGTGTGTCAGCAGTGGAATGCAGAGTAGATGCATTCCCATGTATAAGAAGAGACTTTTTTCCTTTGGTACGCTGTCCATCAAGCGTACGTTTCTGCCTGAAAGTCCTGTGCTGCCTAGTGCTCCTCTCAAGGGCAGAAAAGTGAAAGCAGTTGAAACTATTAACCATTAGCTCTTACTCTTCACAAAAGAAAACTGAAATTTGCCTGGGGTCTGAATTTGTCAAAGTCCTTGGGAGTAGTGTCACCCTTTTTGAGGGCTGTGCTGCCCAACAGTCAGAGTGAAACTACGTGTGTTTGCGTAATGCTGCCCACATTCTGGATACAGGGCCGGGAAAAGGTTGGTTTGTAATCATTATGTTGAACTTTTTAGAGTCACTCAAGGTTTTTACCAAAATCAGTTGCTGATGGTTTTTTTCCTGAGGATACAGCTTGCTGGGAGACAGTAAACTTGCTTTTGCCTTTTGTCTGTCTCTTCACTTTGGGATCACTTCCGGCTCATCCCAGGGCCAACGATCTGCCTGCACATAATTACCAAGGTGATCAAATACTGAGTTTAAATTATTTTATTTGAAAACACGGGCTGGAATAAGTGTTCCTTGGCGTATCTTCGTGTCTTGTTCTTTGTGCAAATAAATGATAGAGACGTCCCTTTTCCTAGAAGTATTAGAATTAAAATGTTGTAAGCACGAGAACCAAATGTTGACTTTTTGTGAAAGGTCTGCGATCTGGCTGCCAATCACATACCGAAGGAAGGAACAGTAGCAGAAACTATTGTAGTTATGCGAGTGCAAGAAATTGCCCTCTGTCCTCATTCTAGTACTTCAGTTCTCAGTGGAACCCAGCATTGGGTAAAGAACTCTTTCCAAAGAACTTCTTGATCACAAGATCATCTGATTCCTGTTCGGGTCTGTGAGGCAGAGCATTTGGTGTGGCTTATGAGAAGGGCCTTTAGAACACAGTGGTGTTATTAGTACTGAAACATTAAACAGATCTTGAGTTTATTACAAGAGAACTGAAGCACTGCCCCAGCTTTGAAAAGCCTTTTTTGTCTTTAAAGTGCTGTGAGGCTCCTCTGAATCAGGGGAATAATTGATTTCATTATCAAGCAAAAGTGATGTTAAGTTCTAGTATTTTCTTGATATAAAACAAAGAGGAAAATGAGTTAGTGAATTTCTAGGGCAATTGGATATTATCTCCTGCAGACTGGCAATGGCAGGTAGCAAACCCCCATTTGTTCCGTTTCTAATGAGTCTTTTCTCATCCATGTTCTCGAGTTTGTGTTTTTTCTTCTACGATAGACCTTCCTGCTTACAACTTGCTTGTTAGTTATGAAGCAGCATCTGCGTATATGCCGAGTCTCAAAGGGAAGTAGTTAATGTGAATGCTGGATGCTGTGCTTAGACTGATGATCTAAATAACTTCATTCTATTATGTATGACTGGAATGGACAGTGAAGGAACTGTCTTCTTTATGGTAACCACAGAGGTTTTTTCTTATCCTTTAATAGCCATATCAGTGGAACCAGGTGTGATTAATACACCTTGAAAATGGAACTCTAACTGTAAAAGTGTCAAAATAGAGAAATCTGCTTGCCTAGCCAAGTCATTGTTTTGTTTGGCACTTCAAAAGGCCTGCATGAGGTCTCATTAAAATAATTTTTGTTTTTCTTAAATGTGGTTTGTGCTTATACCAGGCAAAAATTTCAGCAGAGCTGTTTCTAAACATCGGTGTGCATCAAAGGATTTGCTTCTACTCAAGTAGCTCTCTTAATGTTTTGTTTTTTGTTTGGCACGTTTATCACATTTGTACCTTTCATTAGTTCTTACTGAAGTGAAAGTATTGCAAACACATTATAAATTCTCACGAATACTGAGGTGTTCTGCTCAATGACGTTGTTTTTGAAGAACCGGATTCTCAAAGATTCTGCTTGTACAAACTAAAAGCAACCAGATTCTGTGGACATCTTCAAAGCAGACGTCATTCAGTTACTCTCATTTGAGGCCTGACCCTGTTAGATTTGAGGCATATCTACTGGAAATGAGCCTATGTGAAATATCAGCAGAGAGAAACAGGAAAAGAAATCAAGACAGGGTGAACAAAGTGGAAAGCTGTAGTGTTGAGAGAGTAAGGTGAGCAGAGAGGTATTCCAGTGTGTTTAGAACATTGTCTATTTCAATTAAGGCAGAGAGATGTGTTAAAAGATCTGGAAAAAGGTCTGGACAATAGGTGATTACCAAAGGCAGCGTGGACTCACTAGGGGAAGAGCCACGGCATAACTTTTTTGAATTCTCTCCAGTTAGATTCAGGAGAATTAATTCACTGCTTGCAGGTGAACCATAGAAAACAAGATTTCCTTATTTTTATTGTTGACAACTATTTGTAGTTTTGGGGGATGGCCACATTCTATGGAATATACCATAGTTATTTAAAAGCACACTGGTTATAGATGAAGTGTATTTTATTAAAAAGCTTGAATACCTTGCAGACACAGGCTGGTAATTCTGAAGTTGTTCTCTGCCTCTCCCCTAAGCCAATGGTAGTTGACTAAAGGACAGTGGAATGTGTCCTGAAAAAAACACTTGTTGGAAGCTGTCCCAGATTCAAGAGTAATTAACAATTTTGCACACTTCACCCAAGCAAAACAGTTAAAAATAAGTTAGGAAAAAGCACCCCCACTGCCTTTGTTGTTGCATTGTAGTAGCTTCGAGTAGAGAGTCCGGTAGTTCCGTTAAATTTGAATGTTGGCAGTTGATGAACGTTTGAGGTTAAGTTGGAAGCAGAGACGGTTTTTCCGCCGTTTCAGAGCGACACCTTGTGGGCTATAAATGTGTACACTTGCAAACTGATTGAGCAGCCAGACAACATGAGGTAAGTAGAGAATTCCTTGTGTTCTACGGAGAGGTGAGAAGGAAGGGGTATGAGAGGTGGGATGTTGTTTGGGTCGTGAGAGCATAGACTTGCTTTTTCGGCTACCTTCATAAAATCATGGAATGGTTTCTGTTGAAAGGCACCTCGGAGATGATCTAGTTTCAAACTTTGTGTCACGGGCAGGGACACCTCTCACTAGACCAGGTTGCCCAAAGCCCCATCCCAACCTGACCTTGAATAGTTTGGGTGGTTTAGTCCGGAGAAAAGGAGGCAGAGGGGAGACCTTATACCTTATAGCTGTCAATAACTGCCTGAAAGTAGAGTTTAATGAGATGGTGTTTGTCTCCTCTCACAAGTAACAAGGTATAGGACAAGAGGAAGTGGCCTCAGGTTGTGCCAGGGTAAGTTTAGGTTACACATTAGGAAAAAACTCCTTCACTGAGCATGTTTAGGCACTGGAATAGGCTGCTCACGGTGATGGCTGAATTGCCATTCCTGGATGTGTTTAACAGTTCTGTAGATACAGATCTTGGGGCAGGGTTTAGTAGTGGGCTTGGTACAGTTGGGTTAATGGCTGGACTAGATGATCTTCAAGATCTTTTCCAAGGTAAACTGTTCCATGGTTCTATGAATATACAGTTAGTAATAAATGATTTATGATTTTATAGCCTTTTAACATGAAAAAACCCCACGTGTTCTCAATTTATAGTTTCTTCCTGACCAAAGAAAGGATTTGAAGTCTACAAAGTGAGAATTATTTAATATTGGTTTCTGTAAATTCTAATAATCATAGAATGTTATCTAAATCCTTTACAGTGATATTGAACATACTGCTTTTGAAACACAGTAGACACTAATTAGTTCTAGTTCATAAAGATTAAACATTAAAATCTAGAAGTACCTTTTAATTTAAAGCTCACCAGCTGTTCATTATTAAACTAAACTTTAATAGAAATCTTTCCAACTCATCAGCCACTTTTCACACTATGATCCCCATAATCCAAGGTAATCTTTATTCTTGTGTAACGCTCTTTAATCCCTCTGTAGCTCCCTTTTTCTTCCCCCATAATCCCCTTTAATTCTCAGTTAATCCCTTATAATTCCCATAATCCCTTTAAACTCCCCTTTATCCCCCTAAAGGCCGCTTATTTCTTCCCTTTAATGCCCTATAATCCCCATAATCCCAGTTTATCCTAATATCAGTAAATCTCTGCTAATCCCACTAATGTCATGTTTATTCTCATATAATTCCCCTCTAATCCCTTTCTAGCCCCCTTTCTTCTCCCCCATAATTCCATGTAATCCCCTATAATCCTCATAACCTGTTAATCCCAGTGTAGTCCCTCTGGATTCCACTGGTATCCCTTTTAAACCCTTCTTGATGCCCCTGTAGCTCTCTGTAATCTCCCATAACCCCTGTAATCCCAGTTAATCTGCCTAATCTCAGAAAACCAGAAAACCTTAGTTAATCCCAGTTGTGAAATTGAAGGAGAATTTACTAATGTATCAGCATCAACAGTCCCAAGAAAAAGCCGTCCAAAGGAAGTGAGCTAGCAGTCATTCACATACAGCTAAATCCTATCTCTTAAAATTGTGATAACAGACTGGGCTAAAACCCAGCCTGAGGAGATAAGGAATAACATTTATGCCACTTTGAAGAGATCACAGTGCCACCAGAGATACACACCTCTCCTATCTCCATCAAGGGTTCATTCATATCCACCCCTCCGTAGCCATACTGAAGATCAGCTTCAGTCAATTTGTTGTTTTTGATAAACTGTGTGTTGAGGTACCTGTAGGGGAAATGGGGTGAGAAATTGGGAGGGATTAGGGGGCATTGGAAGGAACAGAGGTATGGGGGGGAGACTGGAGAGGATATTGGGGACCACTGGAACAGCCTACAGGAGGGAAAAGGGGGGAGATTGGAGATGATATTAGAGGGGTGGGAATTAGGAGCAGGGGCAATAGGGGGTGACCCTTCCCCCCTTCCCAAACTGACTTCCCCTCCTTTCTCCACCCCCCAACGCTGCCAGCACAGCCCTAGCCTCAGGGGGGGCTACAGAGGCTTGGGGTGGGGGGTTGTTGTCTGGGGGCTGTTGTACACCTCCATATCCCCCTCACGAATACCCCTTGGAACATGGAGCTGCCCTAGACCCCTGCCTTGGCATCAGAGGAGGTGGTTGACCTGAGCTGCCCAAACCCCTCCTTCAAACACCACCCCGCGGGGGGTGTGTGTGTGTGTGTGTGTGTGTGTATAAAGGAGGTGACTGGGGGAGCAAGTGGGGCTCTGAAGATGCCTGAAAAGCAGCTCCCAGACAGATTGGTAAGACACCCCCCCCACAACCCTCCTTTGATTCCCACACGCACTGATAGACCCCTACAGGGAACCTCTTTTACGGCCTTGTGACCCCCAACCTCACCATAAACCCCACTCTTCTACCTCCCATAGACCCCCACTACATCCCCATGGATACTCATTACCCACCACACCACCCCCCCCCTTTATCTAGCCCCTTAGATTCCCCCCCACCAGGCCTCCCCTTTCCCCTACTCCATGACCCCGTTTTTCTACCTCTC
>VZRI01007958.1:509-21248 GCA_013397515.1 Upupa epops
GGGAGACTCTCCACTCTGTCATCTTTGTGGTTCTGAGCTGGACTCTCTCAAGCAGTTCTGTGTCGTTCTGGAACTGAGGAGTCCAGAACTGGACACAATATTTCAGATGTGGTCTCACCAGGGCAGAGTAGAGGGAGAGGAGAACCTCTTGATCTACTAACCACTCCCCTTCTAATCCAACCCAGGATGCCATTGGCCTTCTTGGCCACAAGGGCCCAATGCTGGGTTATGGTCATCCTGATGCCCACGAGCACCCCCAGGTCCTTTTCTCATCTGCTACTCTCTAGCAGGTCAGACCTGAACCTATACTGGTCCCTGGAGCTGCTCTTGCCCAGATGCCAGACTCTATACTGCCCTTGTTAAATTTCATTCAATTCCTCCCTGCCCAACTCTCCAGCCTGTCCAGGTCCTGCTGAATGGCAGCCCAACCCTCCAGTGTATTAAAAATATAATGGAATATAAAATAAAATAAAACATAATTAAAAATAAACCTTACTGACAATTATGACAACTTTGACCTTCCAATTTAGGCAAAAATGGTATTGGAGAAACTTATAAAAGAAACATTTTCTAAGAGATTTGTTTGAAATCCTAGAGCAGAAAGAGAGAAACCCGATGCTAGCCACTAGCCACATTGGCATATGTGTAGAATGTACCATTTCTAACGATCAAGACTGCTTTTTATCTAGGTGTCACTCTGTATTATTTTCTACTAGTCCAGAAAGATCTGGATGGGTTATAGAAATGTGGGCTTCCAGCTTTGGAACAGACTGCAGATCTGCTTTGTTTAGAATCGTGTCAGAGACTAATACCAGATGTTCCAGAGTCAGACACAAGTCCCATAATATATTTGATTTCTCCCAAATCCAAATAGCTACTTCAGTCATGTAAAGGTAAAGCTACTTTGCAAACCATAATTGTAGTCATCTACTGACATAACATCTGACAATGCACTAGCATTTTACATTAGAATGCAAATTTGATTGAGTTGGGAATGTAATTGCTTTAGAGCTTCTCTTGGAGTTGGAGATGAAAGTCTTGGACATGTGGTTATCTGGTGATAGGACAAGGGTCAAGCTGGAACAGAGGAGGTTCCATATCAATATCAGAAGGAAGTTCTTCCCAGTGAGGATGATGGAGCACTGGAACAGGCTGCCCAGGGGGGGTGTGGAGTCTCCTTCTCTGGAGACGTTCAAGACCCGCCTGGATATATTCCTGTAAGACTTGGTCTAGGTGATCCTGTTGTGTCAGGGGGATTGGACTAGAGGACCTTTTGAGGTCCCTTCCGATCCCTAATGATTCTTGCAGGTGAACAGCATTGCATTGCCACGAGGAAGGGAAAGAACGCAAAAGTGCTGCCCTTTGCTTTCTCTATGGAAGGTTCAGGAACTTTTTCTGCTGTGCCTGTATTTATCTCTTTGGCTGATTTTGCTTCTCATCTCACAGCAATCAGCTAAATTTATTGTTTAACTTGTGAAAATTACTGCAGAATACTGTAGAGTTCTCTTCAGCCATGTAACGGGGAAACCTGTAAGCACCAAATATTCCCTGGGATCAGCAATGCTGGTCTTGTGTTCAGTGCTTTTCACAGCATATTGCTAGCAAGGAGGGATCCCACTAGCAGAAAGTTGTGCTAATTCACGTTTTAGATTGTTTTTTTTTTCATCCTGCAAACATAATTTGAATTTTAAAAATTATTTAAACCTCATTAAGTCGGATATCTTATTGTTCAATGAGAGCCCTGCACTCCACGGTGATATTTTTTGGTTTCTTTGTGTGTTACTACTGGCAGCCTCGTTTGTGAGTCTCTCATGATTTTGGCATCCCAAAAATGTTTACAAATATTACTTTTGTATTGCATTTAACTTTTGGGTCTGGGCATGAAGTGAAAGTCAGGAGAAAAGCAGGGAATTCCCCTGGCTCTCTAACTGCATTTGAATTTAATTTGCTCCTTTTATCTCATTTTGTTTTCTCTATTTAAATTGCAAACCCTTTGGATTGGCTTTTCCTATATACCCGGTTTGTCGTGTGCCTCACACCATTGTCGAGTGACCCTTAGTCTTTTTAGTAATAAACAAGATTTATAATAACGTGAGTTTAAGGATAATCTGGAGACACAAAAGCCCTAATTATACAAAGGNCACCCCATGTTTAGCTTCTGTGCCAAACAGGAGTAAATTTGGTTTCAGATTTGATAGTTTTTGTTAGGTTCTGCTCAGTACAAGGATAAAGAGGTTGTACTTGTTTTCCTGTTGTCTCTTGGCAATGCCATATCTGTTCAGCTGAAAGGACATCCCAGGCCCTAAGTAAAGGTACATACATCTTGTGGCATTGCCAAAGGAACAGAGTGTAAAATTCTTAGTGACTCCTCAGTATCTGTGTCCCAAGTAACCACTGGGCTCCTGGTAACCTGTGAAAATCTGACCAACATTTGTGTCTTCTGAAAAGCTACCAGCAATCCCAGGGTTTGAGTTGTGTGAGTGACTTTGTTCTAGTATAAAATCCACATCTCTCTTGTTGACTTTTGCTGTATCTTATATTTCATGTAATAGAAACCAAGTCAGCCAGCTCTGCCATGTCCATCTTCAGAGATAGACGCCGTTAGCAGTGTTTGAGTTCATCACTCATGCACTTTAAGGGGGGAAAAGGGGAGGCTGCATTTTATTTTGTTTAAGGTCACATTTGAGTTTTACTGATGTTAACTCTGCTTTCATGAAACCAGTAATTTTCTATCTGCTATTTCATAATATCTTACATTGCCTATCTTTGGTTGAAATTTCATATGTGATGCTCTTAATGTTAAGGTCAATGTTATTGATTCTTTGGATCTATTTTTCCATTGCGTTTTTACTAGGCACATAGAAAAAAAAGGTAACTAATCTTAATATCTTGTGTTCACAACTCTGTTTAGCATGAAGCTGGTAACTGATATATTAATTATAATAATCTGTTAAATATACTTTACCTACATGTTAATTATAGCAGACCATTCTCATTTATTTTCCTGGGTAGGCTATTAATTCAGCCCAGATGGTACAGCTTTTTCAGGCTGCAATACTCAGTGTTAACAGAATAAATCATGTTGCCAAGATACAGGAGCAAAAATGTTATCACATCTGAATAGGTTTTAAAATGATATAACCATGAAAGAAACTTACCTTTTAATCAGGGAAGAAGCTTAGTTAGAGCAAGGTCAGTAACCCAGGCCTGCTTTGGAAGACAGGAAGCATTACTTGGAAGTACTGGAATTTCTGTTGTGGTCCAGAATATCAAACATTTTAGAGAAACTACCTTTTATGCCTGGCCTAGATTAAGCAACCTTAAAGAAAGGATGTAAAATAATTGTCTCATTTAACTGGAGAAAATATTGAGTCCTGTTAAAAACCGTCATGCTCTTCAGCAGAAGTAATTGGAACACCATATTTACTGTTTGCAATCCCTCTTTAAAGGAAGGAAATCTGCGCTCAGTGTAAACAACATGTAAAATTCTTTCCCCCTCACCTTTAATTAAAACAGATACAGATATCCCCTGTCACCATGCACCTTGTGCAGTTCTCTGCTGGCTATGAAGAGCAGGATTTTAACTTTGATGCAAAACACGTTTTAGGTGACACATTACTTCTTGAGTACCTCATGTTTTTAAATCAGTCTCCCATCCTACACATGTTCACACTCGCCTCCACCATGTTTACTTGCACGGTATCTTGTGATTTTGTTTTCTACTCTCATTGGACGTATTCTAGATGGATAAGATGGATCATATTTGGATATTTCAAAGCCCACAACTTAATCTAGATGAATGAATCTACATAACCCTTTACAAAATGAGATCAGTGTCACCTTTAGCTTCTTTTTCACCATGTAGAATAAACAGGTTTTGGATGATGGACAAAAACCTAGTTAACCTAATTAGCCAGAATGTGCACCCTGAGTATAGAGAAACAGCCTGTTCTCATTTTCTTAGTGTGTTATCATAAATGACTGGAATTGTAATTCTTCCAGTGTATTATCTGCTCATACTCAGAAAGAAAATGATGAACTTGAGAATAATTGAAACTTCTATGTCAAAATCTTCTTGATATCTAGGTGCATTTTCTAAAACACCCTGTTGGAATGGTGCAATTATTGCACTGTTATATAGAATGTTTTCTCAGAGTTTTCAGAAGCGCACACTGCAAAAGGTTAGACTTTGGGAGAAATTTATGTCAGGTAATAAAGTACTAGCAATTGTTGTTTGAACCTTTCTAGGCAGTACCACTCTCGTGGTTCAGTTACACCTGTGGGATACACGCTAGAGATACTAATTCAACACTAAGAATATGTAAGGTGAAAAAAAGCACCCCTAAATTACTGCTAATTCTAAGATAATTTCTAATAGTCTGTGTAAACCTTGGCTCTGATTTGAGACACAGCTCTCTATGACTTGTACCTCTTTACTAATATGAAAAAGGGATCGATAACCAATATTTTATATTCTCCAGCATGAACTCTTAGTCTGGAGTCCATAATCAGCTGCCATGTTGCTTTACCTCTATTGTATTTTAGTATTAAACAGTTTACATTTAAATCATAGTTACCAACCCTATAGACAAAGAGTGCTTGTTAATTGCTGTTAAACATGCCGTTTATTGCTTTGCTTGTTGTGCATCTAAGGCCTGATCCCTTGCAATGAATCCCTTTCGCTAAAGGCAGGTAAAAGATGATTCTTGAGTCTCAGTTGTAAAGATTTAAAGAAACAACAAAAATAATCTCAGACTCGAGACAACTGTTAAGAGTTATTTTCAAAATCTTTTTGTCTCTGGCTTTCTGGACAATATGAGGTGAGATTATCAAAACATAATATTCACTGAGTACGGTTTGGTCCCCCAGCCCCTGTGCTCAGGCCATTGAGAGAAACAGCTGCAAAGTTTTCTGAGTGGCAGCTGCCTAAGGCAGGCAGGAATTAGAGTCGTGCACAGTCCTCTTGGTAAGCCCATTGAGCTTGTAGGGTCAAACTTTGCTTTTCTTCTTCCCATACAACAGCAGCAGAAAAACCTGTGGGCTGAAACTGGCCCATGGAGTGCAGTGCTTGCCTGCGATGTGAAAGGAATATGCTTGAACAGAGAACAAACTCCCAACAAATCTAATTTATAACCTAAACCATGTGAATTACAACTAGGAAATGTTTCTAAACTATCAGTAAGAACTACAAAACCACTACGTGGTTACGAGGAGCTTTTAGCTGGGGAATGTAAAATCTTAAATGGCAGAGATAACGTCAGTCTGAATTACCGCTTCCAGAATGACACAGATGTTAGGATAAGGAAGCATAAATGGAAATTAAAGAGAAACAAATTCAGAACAGATGTCAGGAAGCGTTTTTTCTCATGTCGAGAATCACAAATGTGTGGAATGGCCCTACCAGGCAAGATTGTTAAGGCAAAAGCACAGGGGACATTCAAGAAGTGATCAGATGGCAGCACAGGGGAATTGAGTAGTAAAAAAGGAAATGAGCATGCATAAGGCAAATGGTTTTAATTTAATCCCAAACAATGTCCATGTTCTTACGTTATTAATGCTTGCATATTTACCTTAGGTAAACACACAGAATTCCTACATTCAAAAAAAAAAAAAGCACAAAATAGCCTCCTGTAATGAAATCCAAACAAATTGGTCATCTTTCCTGTAATATCTTTAAAAACATGTGTATATATTTTTTTCCTGGGTTCAGTTTCTCTCTGTATTCCATATTGGTCATCTGTAGATGTTAGCCATGAGGTCATGGGGGGGGGGGGGATTATGTTTCTCAGAAATGACATCTTCTTGATGACTTTTTAGGAAGCTTGCTCCCCTGAGCTCTGTTTGCACACAATGTGCAGGTACAAAAGATGATGGAATTACTTTTATCTTTTGGCAAGAAACAAACATAGTCCTCAAAGCCCAGTTGCACAACATTTACTCATGTAACTTCGTTTCTCTTGCTCTGTTAATGTCAGTGGAGCCCTTTCTGTGCACAGACACACGCACAATGGTTTGCAGGACATGCTTCAAATGCTTTGTGTGGCTCTTGTAGGACAGGCAGGTATCCCTCAAAATAAGGAATTGTGGTTTCTGCTATAGGCTTTATATTTCAGTGTAGAGAATTTTGAGCCTTGACTATAGAAATGTACAGGAACTAAAGATTCCAAAAGCCAGACCCAGCTTCTGAATCTGAGAATCAGTATTTTGTACCATCCCTCTTTGCTGGGTTGAGCCCAACAGCTAATAAAGAAAGATGAAAATAGAAAGAGTTTCTGTGCCAGGTTTATGGAACCCTTTTGTTACCTTAGTAAGCACTGAAAGCAGCTCTGGAAATTTCTACAATCACATTGTTTGCAGCTTACAGCATAAGCAGAATAAGCACAACGCTTATTTTTATTATCAGGCTGTTCATTTATCTTCTGTTCCCCTGATATTCTCTCTCCTGTCTCACTTATGTAGCTGCTGCACCAGGGGAATTCTTTAAGAGGGCCGTATAGGAAGCTAATAGTGTTGGGCTAATAGGAGTTTGGCACTAAAAACCTATCAAAATTTGCTAAATGCAAATTTGGCTTTGAAGTTTGTTTCTTGGAAATAGAAGTTTGCCTCATGCATAATGTTATTATTAAAATTCAGAGTAAACATGTGGTGATTTTTTTCTCTTGACAGTGTTACTACAATAGGCTAAAAAGAGCAAGTCAAGTGATGATGAAAAAATTAAGGGACGTGTGTTGTACATTCAGACACCCACATCCTCACTCTGTAAATGGTCACGGCTACATTGAAAGCAGTGGTAATTGAAGTAAATAACATTCTCTTGCTTTCCTACACTCCAGTTAATGTGTTAGCATCTGTTGTAATGTTATTGTTTGTTATCAGGATTTTAATTTTGCAGACGTAGAAATGTGAATGAATCCACCTGGTAGAAAATTGAGTTTATGCTTTCTGCTTTATCTCAGTTTCTAGTCTCATAAGACCCTGACTTGTAAAGTAAATTAATCAATTAGACTATTGATTCTATGTACCACTTCCCTTAAAGCTGTTCTTAGATAGTATTTGATCGATATATATTTAGTAATCCTAATGTTTAAACAAATCATCACCTAGTCATTTAGGTGTAGACAGAGAAGACTAAACAATACAGTGTTAACTTACCGGTTGTAGGCTGAAAACGCTGTCTAGGCTTATCTTTTTTTAACGTGCTTTTGACATAAAACCAGTTCAGTAAGTCACATCCTAAGAAATTCAATACCAGAATGGGCTTAGTGATTTACTGTAATCATATGTAAATCTCATAGTCATATAGTGTGCAGAGATAAGGAACTCTATAGAAAAAGCAAGAGAGCTGTAAGAGAATAAAGTGAGAGAGCCATGAGTTACTTTTGAAGGTTCCGGAGTTTTAATCACAACCTCATGTTGATATTCCTAGTTCCATTGTGCTTGGTAGCAAGTTGCTGTTTTAAAATTGCATTTCTATTTAATTGTCAGTGTCTGAAGCCCAATTACAATGACCCACAGCAACATTTTCTTAATTATGTTACTGTCAGTTAATTAACGCTTGTGAAATGCATGCCAGACATAGACTAGAAACAGAATGAAGACATGTCCCATGTTAAGGAGAGTAGGCTGGATTTCACAAATGAAGAGGTCTAATCAAGTTCAGTCCTTTGACTTTCAATGAGAGCTTGCTCTCTGCTTTCTCTAACTGTGCAGGGGCACTGCTCAGACTATGGAACACAGCATGTAGTCTCCCTGGTTTGAGAACTACACAAATTTGTGAGTGATTTTACGAAACAAAAAAGTTGCTCAAGAAGAACCTAAACCACCAAACCCTCGTCCATTACTGAATCTTTATTTCCATTCTACAGGCAAGACTCAAAGTGACAACATTAAAACCTGTAAGAAAATACCTTGTTCAAGATGGAGGAAGTCTGTTGTGATGACAGGAACTACAGATTGAACTTCTCTGATCTACATCTTGCCAGAGAAACATCCCAGGATGATTTCAAAGAACGTTTGAGAAGCGGTCTGTGTTACACACGCCTAATCAGTACTGCTAGCTGGCGTGTTGAAGGTATTTCTGTTTGTTTGAAAGCACCCTCAATTCTGAAACAGTTCTGTCTGTTTTCATGATTTGGAACACAAAAGAATACGTTTTACATGAGTGCAAGATATTTTAAATTATGAAATATAATTCTATCTGCACTGTATTTTCTTGTTATTTATTGCTGTATAAATTATCTACAACTGAAGACATCCAATTTATAATGAGATATATCTGATGATTTATTTTTGCAAAAAATATTAGCTTTATTATTTATTAATTCTAGCAGTATTCCTGTGTGTATACTCCATAAATATTAACATATCTGATGTCTCATAAAGATACGATGAAAATAGCATTATGCCTGATGTATGGGGAAGATTTGACATCTCATTTTTATGTCGTTGATCTTCTATAGCTTATAGTATCGAGAAGCTCAATTAATTAAGAACTCATGTCAAAAAAATAATAAAGTCATGCTAGTGTAAGGATATTTGGGCTAAACCCATTGATAACCATGAAGATTATCGCAGAGGCAGGAGAATGGAAGAGTGTGTTTTGTTCATTAGTGGAAGACTAAATAAATTACAGAATTCCTGGCACAATATTTATTGCTCAACAAATACCCACATGAAAATATTGAGAGCCGTGTGAGGATACTGTGATATGTCCTCACTGCAGATTTGTTCTCATAAAGATAATATTTATGCTGGGTATAATTTTAAGTAATATCAACCCAGTGCCACTATCTACACTGACTGTTAAAAGTGAACCAGATACTTCATCATGATGCTGTGTGAATACAGCTGTTGTCTGAAACCCACTAAGACCATCTGGAATTTGAGGTTTATCAGAAGATTATTGTTCAAGGCTGGTTTATCACACAACTCCAAATCCTTTACATTTGTGCTAACATAGTATTCTGTAGAAGGTGATATACAGAGATTTCCTCTAAGCTTGTTAGATATTTGGTTTGGTTAAGAACAGGACTTTGTTCTGATGACTTTTGTTTTGATTATATAATTAAATACTGTACTGCCTTTATAAGTATTTTAAGGATAAATGCACAAGTTGTTTCACTGGCTTTCTTATTGGATGGAAGAATTAATCTATTCCATGGCCATTTTAAAATTTACCATATTAACTCTAAGAGCATGAAGGCTTAGTGGAACTTCATGTTTATCTATGTTTCTTTGATTCTAGGTAAGCTTGAAACATTCGGAGCCATTATAGATATGTGGCAAAGACAGATTTAACATAGAATTAAACATGACACAAATAGTTTGTAATTTAAGTTGATCTTAGATTTGTAGCCTTGAGCAAACATCTTGTTTTTCCAAACAGCTTCATACCCATAAGCCAGCTAAAAGTTCTTACGCTGTGGGGATGAGAAGGCACAACTGGTTGTGTGCAGGTGAAAATCCCAGCAGTTAACTTGATAACTACAGAACAACAGGAGAAAGGAGTAGCCACATGGCTCTCACTAAGGCACATTATGTCATGCATCGTGTAAGGCATGCTTTAGTTTCCAAGGACATGTAAAGCAGTATTTTGGTGAGCTCTGCTATTTTAAAAAATAGGCAATGTAATAGTTCCAGACGTGTCTGAAACCAGAGTGAAAACTGGTGGTTTGAAAATGACTCACTTGTGAACCTGAGAAAGAAATAGAATGAACAAGTCTAAGGCACTTGTGTTGCATCTGTAAAGATTTATGCCAATATGTTTGGTGTTGATTATGGCTTCTCTTATCATATCTCCTCTGTTTTCATTAGAGAACAGGCTGTGAGTTTGACTCCTAGCCAGTATCCTTTGGCAGGACTTGATATGGACCATCACACACATCTTCATGCATACAGAATGGGAGGGGACTCCGACATTTGTATAATCTATTGGAAAAATTGTGCTGAGCTTGCTTGCCGCAGTTTATATTAGCTCAACAAAGCTGAATGGATTTGTATTTCAACATGTTGTGGTGTCACTATCCCACTGTCTCTAGAGAAATACCTATAGGTAATTACATTTAAAAATTGTTATTGTTGTTTTAGTGCCATAATGCAAGGGAGGTGTTTAGCAGGCCCTTAAAAGTGTGGAATGACAAATAGTTTGGATTTGCTATGTATTTATTAGTAAAAAAGGGAATCTACGTAGCATCTGCACATCTAGTGTACAAAACACATTTATATCTAGTCCTTACATGACACTAAATTAGTAACTACCTCATACTTTAGATGGTGTTTTAAAGCACTGTAATCACTGGAGGAGTGCTGTGCAACCTTGAGATGTGCTGGCTGGAATGGAACACATCATTGCTAATGTGAGTTGGAATCCATACATGAAAATCAAACAAAGACACCAGTGTGTTTCTGAGGCAGTGCTGAGATGCCAGTTGGAGTGCTGCAAATGTGTCTGGAATTCTGAGTTCTTTTTGGGATGCAGTTATTCCATATCTTTGGTATGAAATACCTACAGACACATTCTGGGGCACTCCAAACTCATCTATTTGCTACTGCTCATATGTTTTCTGAAATATATTGTCAGTCCTTTGACAAAGACTCAGTGTAAAAGCACCACCAGTCTACTAGCACTCCAGACAGTCACCTTCAGGTTACTTCTTTCCTGAGAGGAAAAGCATTCTTGCTGGTTTTTTCCTGGAGGCATCACAATACAAAATCTTTTTCCTGAAGAACATTAATTTCATGAAGGCCTGTAGCCAGCATTAAGGCTACTGCTGCAAAACTCCAAGCTAACCCTAAGCAGGGAGCATGGCACTTCCTTTTGTGAAGTAAAATTAAAAACTGACAGCTTCTTTAACTGTGATGCAGCTCCCCATTGGCATTTTTATTTGCTTGCAGAATTTCATTTCTGGAGGGCTTACACCAGCCTGAAGAGCTTGATTCAAAGCTCCTTGGTTCTGTGATTTTTATTTGTACTTCTCGTGCTTTTGAGCCAAGTCAGAGTTTTCTGTAGATGTCCAGCAGACATCTTAGCTCAGGAAAAATAACCAAGTGACAAAACTGTTTTGTTAACAGTTTGACCCATGAGATAGAAAGAAGCAGGGCAAAGATATTGAATTACATTGAAGAAATGGGATTTTCCCCCAGATCAGAGTAAAGGATTGGTTTAATTCATTTTGAAACGATGAAAGATGTAACAAAGCATGATGTGGAAGTACAGTATACTTCCACTATACTAGATGTTATATATCTATCTATATATAAAATGTTATGTGTACATACATAGAGCTAAATATTTGGACATTATTTTTAATAGTAATTTTCTAAGTCTTTGTCAAGAGTATTTGGAGATTATTTTGGATAGTAATTTTCTAAGTCTTTGTCAATGCCCTCAATGCATTATTCCTTGATTCTTACATTGCATGCTGTTAGAACATAATGGAAGGTGGATAATACTGTGGTGGATCAGACCCTGAGATTTTGCACAGGTACCCTTTATCTGTGCTTTTTCTAAATAGAGGGTTGAAGCTGATACGCCGTTTAAAGAACAGCATACAGAAAATGTACCAACAGAATGGCATTCATACACAAAATACGTAAGTTCCTTTAGAATGTATTTTCCTTGCTCTTCAAATGAATGTACGGCTCTGCGAGGATAAGTATCTGTTGTGTGTTTATTTATTTCTTATCTAGCATTTTCTTTTGTGGTGAGAAACAAGAGACTTGTATGATTATCTGGGTCTCGGAATTGTGTCAGGAAATGCAACTTTAATTTAAATATGCAGTAGATAGTTGTTAACTGTGATACTGTTGAGCACAAAATAAGCCTGATTAACATGTACTTATCTATTCTTTTTAAGAACTATGTTTCAAAGGAAAAAGTACTCACATTTTGTACAAATGGTGGTGAGGCAGTAGCTGTATCAATATCACTATAATTGCACTTCTAATCTTTCTTCTGAGTATCTCACCTTTTTTGGCGACTGGCATTAAACTTTTAAACAAAATAAATTAATATTCATATGTAGGTTTGTGAGGGCTTTCACCTGAACTTCTATCTGTGTTATCTGGGAAAAGAAGTAGTCTTGACACAACACCGTTAGCTATTTCCATATCTGAAGTAGAAAAGTAGGATAGGATACAGAAAATAGCAGTGTATTGGGTGAATTTTGCGATCGCTTGCAAACTGGGAAAGAGTTACTGGGTTTGATTTGGCAGAAAATGGTAACATTACACAAGAAGGCAGATATCGTGTCTAAATATGGGCAGGGATACATCTAGCCAAAAAACCAGCCAGGGATGCAGATGTCCCTGTTGAAGTTTTTGCACCTGGGACATTTGGTTTCCAAACTGACCTCATGACTGGCCACAATGGCTGCCTTCTCGTCAGGAGCCAAAAGAGGAAGAGGCTTAAGTGGGTCCATATGGCACACAACAATCGACAGCAAAAATGCACTGCCAACTTGGTATTGCAACTACAGTTTGTATTTCAATGTGCTGTGGAATTGGTTCACTATTCACAGAAGAGCAAGTACTGCCAGGAGCAGCTTAATCTATGAATCTATCTATTTATGTCCTAAAAGCACTGGAGAACTGCAGTATGATTTTGGATGTTGAGATGAAGCCAAAGTCAATTTAACCTGAACTGTGCAAATTCCAATTTGCATGCAGAATCAAAAGAGTTGAGCTTCCTTTATCTATAGTGGCAAAAAACTCAAAAAAAGGTAAAAAAAAGTAAGTTTTACTGTACTGAATCCTTTGGGTAGGAAGCAGAATATATCCTAACAGCTGGCCTCCAGGAGTTAAAGAATGATGACCAAAAAAAATCACATATATAAGTTGCTGAACATGGCTAACTATGATCTTGGGTGACTTTTTGCTGGTTTTCCTTCCCATCTTGGACTTGATAATGTAATTTGTCTTAAAGACATGGTGCATATCTGAAAAGAGTTAAAGACTTTTGAGAGAATTGCTGTGAAGCCAGAAAATCAAATGATACTAGTGTAAAATCCTCGTAATAGCTTAGGCAATAACCTGACTGTGTTTGACTGCTGTAGCTCTGTTTGTTTAGTAGTTGTTCATTATATAGTTTTATTGGTTGTTTTTCCCTTTTATTGTCTTTTGATAGAAGGTACTTAACTATTTATGAGTCTCTCCAAGGGTGAAGTTTTCTATTTCCTGACTGGAATTGTAAGTCAGAGAAACATGGTGGTACCTGGTAGTGTGACACCTGGGTGTACTTGTTCCATCAGGATATCTAGAAAACAGGCTGTCCAGAGAGATTGTGGAGTCTCCTTCACTTGGAGGCTTTCAAAACCCACCTGGATGCAGCCCTGTATGGCCTGACCTAGGTGATCTTTCTTTGGCAGGGGGTTTGGAGAAGATGATCTCTAAAGGACCCTAACAGTCTGTGATTCTATGGTTGTAAGGCACTCCTCCATCAGGTTTTATTGGACTTGGAGCTGAACCTTAAAAATGGCAGTAATTACAAAAAAGTTAACAGTTGTAGCTGACTAAGTAGCATTCACTCAGTGAGATTCTTTTCTAATGTAGAAAACTATTCCCACCCCATTTTTCCTGAGGATGTGTCACTCCTACTTAGTTTGTGTAGTTTCTTTTTTATCTCTGCCTGTGACTGCCATAAGCTCGGATTCCAATTTGTCTCATTGTCCCAACGATATATTGGCACTCACTCTTTTAATCTTTACACTGAAAATTGTTATTTCCAAAGTTCTACACTTCCAAACTCTAAGTGCACATAGGCAACCTTTTACAGAGCTGCCGCAAAGAACAGATTTTAAAATAATCTTATCGCAGAGCCCATGCAGTTATGCAGATGACACACTTACAGAAATGGAAAACCTGGACTCACAGGGTTTTTACAAGTTCAATAACATTCATTCTGCCATCAAATTTTCTCTGAAGTGCTTCTATCCCTACCGTGCTCTCCTAAGCACTCTGTAAAATCTTTAAAAATAAAATAAAAATAAATCTAATAGCCTGCAAGCTACAGTACAGAGAAGCAATCTTTGTAAAAACAGCAGTCAGTCCGAATGCACCAGAGCATTTTTAATATACAACCAAGTCATCAGTCATTACCACTTGTGCTACAAGCGGAGTGCTTATGCCTACCTTATTAAGACTTTTATTAAAAAATGCTATTCTACTAGGAAAACAAAATACAGTTTTGCAAGGCCAAGCAGGTTCCTCTAAGGAATTGCTTCAGTCCAAGAAGAAACCCTACAGGTTCTAAACAACTCATTTTAACTTGTATTTTAGGAAGATCATGGAAACATCATGACCAAATTAATGATTTTTACCTTCATAAAACTTTGGTTAATAGAAATTTTTATGGAATATAACTTCACCTTGAAAAAAGTCCCCATAAATTTTCATCCAGCCTTGAATCAGGCGCACTCTTGTTCAAGTCACAATGCGAAATACATTCCTTGCGGTCTAAAATTTCCCAGCTGAATGGTTCCAAAACTAGAGCTGAGCAAAATTGTAAGGATCATTGACACATTCTACTGTGCCCACAGTAAGTGGCTTTTGCCTGCATGAACCCATGAAAATCCCTCACACATTATATAATCTTTCTGTTGTTTAAAACCCTCCAAAGATATGAAGTGATCAGTACACAGCAGACTGATCTAACACAGCTAACCAGATCTTCACCAGGAGAGTGGGGAGAGCCTGGAATGGGTTGCCCAGGGAGGTTTTTGGGGCCCCGTCCCTGGAGGTGTTTAAGGCCAGGCTGGATGAGGTTGTGGCCAGCCTGCTCTAGGGTGGGGTGTCTCTGCCCATGGCAGGGGGGGTTGCAACTGGATGATCCTGTGGTCCCTTCCAACCCTGACCGATTCTATAACTTCTTCCCAGGGAGGGTGATGGGGCACTGCAGGGGTTCTGCCTGGGGGGTTTGTGGACTCTCCTTTTCTGGAGATGTTTGAAACCTGCCTGGACATGGTCTGGGTGTCCTGCTGTGGCAGGGGGATTGGACTGGATGATCTTTTGAGGTCCCTTCTGATCCCTGATGATTCTATTTTGTTCTGTTCTATGGTTCTATGTAGATAGAAGTGTGGAATAGCCACTTGGTGGAAAAATTCCTCATAAGCTAGGCAGTTTCCCTCTGATCTTTACGTTTCAGGTAGTCACCAAATTAAACACCCCCTAAAGATGCCACTGGAAAGGAAAGTTCTTAGTTTGCAACCCCCAGAATTCAGAAATACTGGCTTATTAGAATCATAGAACTTTTTATTGATGTCTAGCCTAAATCTACTCTTTTCCAGCTTAAAACTCCTCATCCGATCGTTCCCTGCTCTTGTTAACAGTTTTCCACAGCCTTCTGACAGGCTCCTTTCAGAGACTGGAAGTCACTATCAGGTCCCTCTGGAGTCATTTTCTCCTCAGGCTGAAAGCCTCAATTCCCTGAGCCTGTCCTCATGAGAGAGGGGCTCCAACCATCTAAACATTTTCATGGCCTCCTCTGGTTCCAATAGGTCCTCATACCTCCTGTAATGGGTGCTCCAGAGCTGGAAGTAGGACTCTAAGTGAGGTCTCATCAGGTCATAGCAGAGGGGCAGAATCCTCTCTCTTGATCTGTTGGCCATGCTTCTACTGATGCAGCCCAGGACGCAATTGGCCTTCTGAGCTGCAGTTGCACACTGGTGGCCCATGGTAATAACTAATCACCTCATGTTTCACATGTGGTGAACAATAATTTTCCTCTTCTTTTTTAGATAAAGCCCCTTTATAACTGGTCCTTTCCTGCACTCCTGACCACATAATAATATCTGTGCCACAAGTACCTTAAAGTCTTTCTATCAGTGATTATTTAACCAGTAAGTATTTAAACCCTGAGCACTTAATCTTCTGTAAAACTAGGATTCTTTCTTCTTCTGTTGAATCCAGCCCTGTGGAAACTGGAAGGAGTCCTTTTCCTTTTCTGTCCTCGGTGGCAGTGCTGGAAAGGGACCATACTGCTATACCCCATCCAGAGGCCTCGTACCTGGGGATATCATGCTGAAAAGTAGTTAGGCTGTCAAAAGAAGGGTGATGTCCAGAGCTGAATGCATTGTATTCAGGGGTAAATGAAAGCGTGTTGCCTGAGGACAGTTCATTCAGCAGGGCACAACCAGGGCAGAAAGCAGAGAGAGCAACTCTGTGAGATTGAAGCAGCAGGTAGACAACACCAAAGAAGAAAAGCGTGGGCTGGAAGGAATTCGACCTAGCGTTAGATTGCACCGAGGAGTACGTCAGAGTTCAGTTGTCCTTTGCAGAACAAATGTAAGAGTCATTTGCCCTTGACTGACAACCTCTCTTAAAATTTGCCCTCCAGAAACCTCCAGCCCCCATCGTGTAGGTCCAAAGAGAAGTGACAATGAACAGTACGGAATATGCAACTGAATTTCACAAAGTTGTGTTGATATGAGGACTACTCCTACTCAGAATAAGCATGGCAATGCTGTATCTTCATTGGTTGCTGAGCTTGCAGGAACAGCTTTCTCTCTCTTTGTGTCGTTTTATGACAATGTGATACAGACCATTCTCTCTTTCATGCTGTGGAGGAGGAGAGTAGGTTTATCCATTTGTAAGCAGTGTAGGGACGGTCTAAGTGTTTTCTTCTTGTGGGTACTAACGGAAGGTGGATTATTCAGCAAGCATTGCTACCAAAAGAATATCATCATCTCAAGCAATCTTCCTTTATTATTGTTTCTATAGAGTCCACAGTACCCTAGAAACTGTTTTCTTGACATTACAGAATTATTATACTTGTCAGCACCTGCTGCAATACTTCCTTATTATAAAATAGATCTTAAAAGTCACTTTCTGGTGACTCTGAAAAGTCTTATATAAAAAATTTGAATGTCACTTGGATATGAATTTCCTATAGCTATGACTTTCCTTTTATAAGATTTTTATTATTGCAGTCTTTCAGATGACCCTTGAATTCTGTTTATGAATTCAAAGTCTGACTTTGGCTTTTGGTGATCCTTTAGGACATTAACCTTATTGAAAATAAAATCCAATTGTTTAATATTATGTGCTGCTGTTACTGTAAAAGTCCTCGAGCGAGTATGAAAGGAGTATCTCTACACTACTCACTGCTTTGTGCATTAAGATTCATAAATATATGTAACAAAAATTCGATATATTGCCTTAAATTACCAGATATTGGTCAGGAAACATTACCTTTCCTCTTCTGTGATGTCCATGATTCAGCTGCCAGGACCTCAGCTTAGCAGAAAAACACATCTTCCCAATTGGCTTGGCAGTGTTTTGTACAGCTCTGGGAGCTAATTCGGGTGTATATCTGAATATCGCCTCTCCTATACTGCTGAAACAAGATGAAGACTCCAAAACCATCTCAGACTACACCGCTGTGAACGTGTAGACCATACCTCTGTGTTCAACTTTAAGCAGTAAAAACCCAGTAAGTTGAGTCTGCTGGCCGCTTGTCATGCATTCACTATATGAAGTGGAATCTGATGTGAAAAAGAGTTAATTACAAAAGAAATAATGTTAGCTCTGAGCTTATTTTATATTACTTTAGAAACTTCAAAATATAATTTTGCCAGAACTTATTGACTTTGAAACGTGTCTACTGCAGTGCAGTTCTCAGACAATTGTGATTTTATGCAAATTTTTCACGTGGTTGGAACCCCCTTTGGTTGAATACTCTGCTTCAGGATTGCTCAGATCTGTGTCAATAAATGAGCAATGTTTATCAGATTCTTGAGGGGATGTAAACTGAAAGGAAATGGAGAGAATGTGGATGTAGGAGTATTTTTAGTGTGGCTGAACTCAGAGATAGCAGTTGATGCTCACCTATAACAATCCACTAATGGCATGCCTGGACTCCAGACTCTTGATCACTTATCACTCATGACAGTGGCCTGCTGAGCTGTTAAAGGAGTCCTGAGGAGACTTTGTGTGGAGTCCCCTATATTTTGTATGGCTTTTCCATTACCCTAAATTACCCTGCTGTTCAAATGAGCCTGATGTAGTGTTCTGCACATGAGAAGCATAGTAGGTGCTCTCTGAGTGTGTTGAGGAGATTAAGGATTCCCAAAGGGCTTGGGAGAGCTGTCCCAGAGAATGGTGACCAAACTCAAGGGTGAGATAAGGCTGAAACACAGGGAAGTCTGTCAGAACTTTTAGGTGGGTCAGGAATCTTCTGCGGCACTTCCACGGTTGAAATGGCAGTTGTGGAATGGTTTTGGTCAGTTCTGTAATGAAGTACCTTAGCAGAATGCTTTATTTTGGAAGTGTTTGCTGCTTTTCCGTGTTCAAAGATAAATTGTCTATTTCTAAATTGGGGAAATCATAGACAGCATTTGGTTTTAAGGGACCTTTAAAGGTCATCTAGTCCAGTCCCCTACAGTGACTAGAGACATCCTCAGCCAGATGAGACTGCTCAGAGCTTCATGGCAGTACTCTGGTAGTACAATGATAATACACCTTTAGTTTCACACCAGTGGGGGTTATGTAGTTGATGATAATTAAAAAGAAACATCTGTTAGAGATTGCAAAGACAAGTACTTAGCATAAAAGCAATAGACTAACATACGCTGGAGAAAAGGACTGGGGGATCCTTGAGGGTCTGGAGTCTGACAGGGCCCAAGAATCTGTCAGATTGGGACTGGTTTAGATGCTAAGCAGCTGTAAATACTAGGGAAAAGTGCACAGTCATAGGAGATACAACTGAGCGAGAAAACTGTCTTTAACGTGCAGAAGCACATACCAAAGTCTATCTACACTTATTTATAGCTCAGATGTTTCAACAGCTTGAATGTGGCTTTTACTCCTTTGGTTGACAGTAGTGAGATGGTGAACTGTATCAAATATTTAGATAATACATTTATTTACATGATTAAAAAAAAATTACAAAATTAAACAGCCTCACAGCCTGCCTGCAAAGCTCCTGTGGGCTCAGTTCTGCCACCAGTTTATGAGCTTTGTCCATTGTTGCTGTGGTAGTACCATAGTGACCTTTCCTTGGCCCATCTGGTTTGCTTTTCAAATGGATGTTGCTGTTAACAATGACCCGGTTCAAGCTGATGCTGCAGTGCAATTTAGTCATTGTTCACCAATGATTAATCAAGAACAGATTTCATAATGAAGTCAGCATTAAAATGTATGGGCATGTGGCAAATCAGATTGAACGGCAATATCTCAGAATATATAGCATCATATTGTTGGGTTTCTTTTGTGGTTTCCACTCTCCTGGGGGATGGAGTATAGACTATGATATGCTGAAAGCCCTGTTTATTTTACATTTTCAATGATTAGTGGAAGATTAAACTTTCATGCTAACTGAAATATTGTTAGCTTTTACATGATGTATTTGGTTCTTTTGTTCGTGCTGACTCACAGTCCATAACCTTTCTTTTGTTAACACATATTTCATTCCCTGTTCAGTATCCCTAGATAAAAAAGCATTGTACTGTGTAGTGCAAGGAGGAGAAGAAATAGCCTAAAAAGAGAAAATAATAAGGAAGAACTATTTTTAGACACTTTGATTAAGTATAAACACAAATAGAGTAACCACAATAATCCCTAGCTGATGAGGAGATGAATCGTACTGAAAATAGTTGTAAATCTTGAATCACAGAAGGGAAGTTATAGCTCAAACTAGTTTACGTCAGGTGAAAGTGAGCCTGTATGCAGAGTGGTAGCCTGTGTCTGATGCTGTCCTGCATTAAGGAGCTAGGTAAAACCCACCTACCAGTTCAAGTCCTCTTGAATTGCCAGGTAAACTTGTAAATTCCAGGATGGAGGAATCCAAATGAACTTGTGGATGTGTGGATTTTGTGTACATCCTTGCTGCCTTCTGTTACAAATGGTTAAAGCTTCTCTCTGGCTGGTCTCATGAAAAATTCTGTAGCAGGACTATTGCTCAAGCAAATGCTGATGCAGAGTTTCCCAAGTAATAGGGTCCCTGATAAACAAAAGCAGCTGGCATTTCTAAGTGTCTCCTCATTTTTAATGTCCAGAAAAGCAAATGACTTGTGGTCATATAAGTCTGATAATTGAGGCAAAGAATTCATACAGATAACAAACAAAGGGAAACTGAAAAGAAGCACTGAAAAAACTGTGAGGAATAGCTGATGCTCTGGCAGAGCGGTTGAACTAGATGATCTTTCAGGATCCCTTCCCATCCCTAACATTCTGTGATTCTGTGTAAAGAAAAGAACACAAGACTGCAAACATAGTTCTGCAGGCTTTGGAGAGTGTTTGGGGAGTTATGGATAATGCCTTGTCATTTAACAAAATCTTGCCTGTCTGTGCCTTGGAGATGCAATTTATTTAATTATCATCAGGAGTCAGTTAAGCATAAAACCAGAAACCGAGTAGCATATTTTGTCTTGAGTTCAAACACAGCTCTGACTTGAACAAGTTTGTTTGTTTTGGCTTTGTTTTTTTTTAAAAAGGCAAAATCCAAACAGTCTACCACAGGAGATATAGCCATGGTTGCCTGGCTGCCACTGGAAAACTATCCTGCAACAGAGGAAAAAGAACAAGAAGTTCGCATTTTGCAGAATACTTGGCATTACAGTGAAAGAGCCTTTTCTGGAGTTTCTTACAAGCAAACACTGGTGACTGCAAACACAAACCCTGCTAAGAGATGGATCTGCATTTGGGGCGGGGGGAAGGAAGGAAATTAAAGTTACTTCTTTTTCTTCTGTTGTAGACAAGACTGTTCTTAATAGACTGAGGGAGGGCACCTCACCTTTACTTGTCTAC
>VZRI01007958.1:21285-57161 GCA_013397515.1 Upupa epops
TCCGCTTTAACCCCCCCCCCCCCCCCCAAACATTAGCAATATATATAATTTCCAGGAGTTAGTGGAGCTAGTTTAAAGTATGCATCTTCCTCTAAAGCTGCACATATTTGGATATGCTGTTACTCAAAGACAACCAAGTGTCTTACCTGCATTAGGGAAGATACAAGGTACAGTATATACAACACTTCATAAGGGTTTTTTTTCATATTACAGCTAGCTTTCCCCAAAGTGTTCTTAAACTTGTCACTGTAAGAGATCTGAAAATAATTTAACCATGAAAGAAATGAACTAAAAAAATCTTTACTGTGTATTTATCTCAAACCCAATGCAATCTCAATTCAAGTTAACCATATCTCTTATTGCAAGAAATATTTGCCATGAAATCCTTAATCAAAGACTTGATTGTTGGGTATGCGTTCCGCATCTTTAACATCCAGCAAAGCCCAGCTTCCTTTATTCAAGGAATCAGATCACTGAGTGTACCCAGACTATATATGTGTACATTATGGAGAGAGAAATAAAACACACAATGCCCAGAAACTGGCAAAACATTTCCAGTTGAATTTTTGTTTTGTTTGGTTTTATAAAAATAACTGTGGTGCATCAATTACTGCCTATTGCCATGGCTACAAGTGAGACTGCCTTATATAACTGTACAGCTGCGCTCAGCTCCACCGTGAAACCCAGACTTGTTCATCTTTCTATTTCATAGCTACTGAGCTGAGATAATAACATCTCCTTTTACCTATGAATGTATTCAGTTTCTGTAACATTCTTGAAAGTAGTATTGATCAGAATTTTGTTAAGGCATTTATAATAAAATCTATAGTAAAAGCCTTCTGTTCTATTACAAGGATGCTATGGATGAAGGTCATTCTGTATATACCACACATACAACAAAGGTATATGCCAGAATAGAGGATGACAGATTAAATATCAGATTCAGGATTAAAAAGTCAAGGGTTGAAAAATTACAGATTATTCAAATTCAGGCAATATTCAAATATTTTGTGATTGGAAGGGACCTCAAAGGATCATCCAGTCCAACCCCCCTGCCAGAGCAGGATCCCCTAGATCCAGTTGCAGAGGAACATGGCCAGGCGGGTTTTAAATATCTCCAGAGAAGGTGACTCCACAACCTCCCTGGGCAGCTCCTTCCAGGGCTCTGTCACCCTCACTGTGAAGAAGTTTCTTCTCATATTGATGTGAAAGATCCTCTGTTCCAGCTGACACCCATTGCTCCTTGTCCTGTCATTCAATCAGGTAATAAATGTCTTTACTAGACCCTATTTATTTTGGACTGTTCTAACAAAAAATAAGTTTGACCAAGAGAATTTATAATTCTGATAAAAATTTCTGCTTAGCTTTTCTGTATATATTATCTTTGTAGCGTGGAAGTCTTTATAAACAGGATTAAATGTTTCCTCATGACAGACCAGGGTAGCAATATCCCCATTATCAGCTGGCCATCTAAAACTTGGTGAGATCATTGCTGTGATGTTGATACTAATGTAAATTGAGAAATCAGAGCCCCTATGACTTGATTTTTGAATTTGGTGTTTGAACTGCTCAGAACATTGTTCTTACAGATGTGTCTCAGAGAACAGATTGTGATGGGGATGGAGCCTTTGACCCTGAGGAGCATGGAGTTAGCAACAGCCTCTGGGGAATTTGCTTTAGAAGATCTTTGCAACTTGCAGGCCTGCAACTTGCAGGCATGTTTGGCAGACTATTTCAGGGGTAGTCCTTACTGAGACACCTCCTCCCCATCCCATCCTTCCCACCATTCCATCTTAGTCTCCATGGACATCAAAATCCCTGCTTTTTCTAATATAGGCCTGTTAAAACTTTCTTAACTGGTCTGTACCTCCTCCCTGTGTGGGATTTCAGCTCTGATAGGGCAGGTACTGGTGGTTGTCTCATGGCTGTGATAGCTGTAAAGTTTCTGCTAGTGCTGCCAGAATGAGCCTATGAAAATAATGCTGGTTTGTATTGTACAGACAGTTTTGTGCTACTTTTTAGAGAAGTAGAAATGCTTTGGATGTTTTTTGTGTTGGACCAGAAAGTGCTGCTTCATTTGCAAAGTGCAATAGTAGTGCGGAGTCACAAACCCAGTGTGAATGCAAGGATCCTCACAAAAGCATGAGGAAATTTAGGCTTCTGGTTGATGGAGCAGAGGGGAGAGAATGATCTAATGGAGCCCGTCTAAAGTTTGGGGGAAAGTACTGACACAAAAGTACTTTAATGTACTTATTACCCACTTCTTAGTCTCAGGTTTGCTGAGTTTTCCTGTATGTTGTGTTAGAATTAACATCATGGGTAGAAAAGGGAAAGATATTTTCCCAACATGTTGCTGTGAATTTACACATTAATTTAGGACTCAAAGAGAAACCTAACACCAGTTCTAGATAAGATGATGCTCTGTTGTCAAGTCTGTGGTTCCTTCTTTTAGATGATATAAGGACAGATCACAGCAACCCGTACAAATAAAAGCAGCCATTGATACCTGTAGATAAATGTGCTGTTGCATTATCCCAGTATGGCTGTAAGCCAATTCTGTTTGTAAAGAGTTATTTCATATGTTTTGTCAGCTTGAAGTGTTTTTGCAGGGCCATTACTGTTTATCCTAAGTCAGGAGATTTCAAACTACAGGTTTGAGGTGTTGTACTGCATTAGTAAGGATATTTTCCCTTTTTTCCCTCGTATATATTTGTATTGCCTTCTTGTACCTCATTTAGGGCCTAGGTTTCATTTCAAGTGCCCAGCTCCCTACATTATAGCTTAACTAAGGGTAAATGTCAATGTTTTGTAGAACCTTTAGGTTTCCTGATTTCCGTCCTGTGAAAGCTGGCTAATGACAGCTGAAGCCCAATTACCCTGATGCTCTTGAAGGGACAAAAGCCGTGAAGCAGTGTTCTTCAAATATCCTGCGATTAGAAAGGATCACCAACACAAGCAAGGGTTAAACTGAAGCCACGTTTTAAGGCATTTATACTGGATCTGGGAGTTGTTTTCAACACATAACAGTTTGCTGCAATTAGAAACCAGTATTATCACTTCAATTAGCCTTTGGCATAATCTTTCCTCTCCTATTTAGATCATATATCAGCATCAGTAGTTCATGTTGTGCTTGCAAGCAATGTACATCAAGTCTATCATTTTTCCATCTTACTGCCTATTTGACACCCTATTTAAAATGCTTTTCACTTTACACCAAATAATTATTCATATATTAATTGTGCACTCATCTTTCCTCCAGTGCTCTTTGTTATCTGATTATGTTGAATACAAGTCAGTATATTACAGCCTTCCAATTCTGTTCTGTACTAAACAGAGCCATTATGAATCCTGTTTGTAATGGTGCCATTAAAAATGATGGGCTGTCAAGAATATCTTATAACGATGGTAGAGAATGTGTGTTTTCAAGGATATTTAATGACTATATGGTTTTAAAACTGCAATGGAATACTTCTAATGGATTCCAATATAATAAATCAATCATATCTTGCTTGACTTAGTTAAATTATATCCATGCTAACTGTTTTATGAAAAACTGCAGCTCGGGGGTATTTTTTCACCTCCCAGTCTTTGGGCATTGTGCAAGTTTAGACTTTATACAAGTATTTATCTGAAAGATCATTTTCTGGATGAGGTATTTTCCACCAGATTTATTCTGAGGTTAAATAGGTGCAATGCAAAGGTTTATAATGTGCAATTCTAATTGTAAGTGATAAAAAACATTAGAAAACCTACAAGTTCTCTTAAAAGGTAAACTTAACATACTGCTAATGGGTGAAATACTGCCACTAGTAGTTAGTACTTCAGGTGATTCCCAGTGCCACAGAAGTGCTGCACTTGCGTGGAACTCAGAAGAGCAACAACTTTGCTGCAACCAGCAAAGGAGCAGTGACTCTAGAAGATGATCTGGGAAGAGAGAAGCATAGAAGGGTGCATGACTGCTCTTCCAGCCCACAGATACTTCTGGAGCCTTTAACTCATTATTTCTGATGTTTGTATAAGGACACAGAGTATGACAGAACAACTTCTCTCCCCTACTTCTTCTAACCATCGATAACTGAAGGAGAGTGTGGCCTTCATCCAACTGGGCACATAATAAACCCTAAGAATTAATATTGCTGGGTTGAATACTGAAATACTTAGTTTTCCACATCTCACACAACTTTTTTGTGCTGTCAGTAGCAAATGTTCTTTATCTGCAGACTTTAAAGAATGCTGGCACTCCTCTTCAATTCAAGTCCTATAGGTTCGGATTGTTTCTTTTTCTATTTTCTTGGTGGTCTCCTGACACGGAGCCCATTCCTTTGGATTTTATTGTGTGCAGAGAACTTACCTTAAGATACATTATCTCTCTGCTGGTTTTAGTACTCCTTGAGAAAAATGCAAATGATCCCTTTTTAGTTTGGTTTACCAAGTGAGTTGCAGGAGAATCACTTATTTTCCTTGTAGGAATTTATACAGGACTTTTTTAGCCAAGTATCTCAGCACTTGACAAAATCAAATGCATTTTCATCTGATATCATTAACATTTTTCATGGTAACCAGTGTGTCAGTGCATTTCACTACTGATAGACTAAGGCATATTAAGTTAAACCAAGTGGTGAATACGGTAGGACTGAGACTAGGGCACTAATTTCTAATGTTTCATCGCTCTGTATAATTTTCAATGTCAATGAAAATATAATATAAACAAAATTCATCACTTTTTTACATGGTCTTTTAAAGAAATACAGGCAAATGATAGTACACATAGACTGAGTCTTCAGACATAAGATCTGATTCTTAGATGTTTAAGTACAGTACAAACGACCTATCCAAAGAAAACTCACTTTCACTATATCTCCTGTAACCAGGCAAGGTATTTTCATTGCTACTAGGGCTATTTCAGGGGAAGAGAGAAAAAAAAAGAAAACATTCCATATCTATTTGGCCAACACTAGCATGGGGAGAATTATTTAAGACATAAATTGGAGAATGATATGGGCTTCTTATCAACAGCTGTCTGCTGTATGATGCATAGATAGCAAGTCTTTCTCCAGTATAACATCAGTTGGAAGCAGTACGTGTTTATGATATTCCAGAGCTCAGTTCTGTGACACAAAATCCTGTACCATCAGGGTATCTTTTTTTGTTACTGAATGACAGCAGCAGTGTTGTTCTTCTCCCAGATATGTTCAGCCTGCCAGCATAGTGTTGTTCTATGTTGTTCAGATAAGAGTAGTTTCTTCCTCAAGGCAAAAAGCATCCTCAGCCTAAAGCAAATAGTAAGAAAATAAAAGACCCTAAACCAAGTCTTGAATATTCAATACTTTGAAATGAGGAATACAAGATTGTTACTGCTGGTAGCCAGTCTTGTCTAGATTTCTTATATTTAATTAAAAAGAATCATTTAAGCAGACTTTTTTCTTTCCCTCAAATGTTCTCTTTGTGTTCTCCACTGGAAGCAGTGATTTAAGTAGCAGAATATAGTTATGTCCCTGATGGAAACAGATTTTAGAGCCACGAGCCTATAACTTCAGAAATTTTCTTGTAGCCCTTTTTTTAAAGGAGAAGGTGCTTCTGGAGCTCCTCAGATTTTCTCTACTCTTAGCTCTAGACATTTTCAGTTTAGGCTGTGATTTATCTCAGGGAGTTTAACTGAAATATGTCTTCAGTCTTTTTAGTAGGATAATCCACTGAAGAGAGAAAATTTTCAGATTTGCTGGCCAGAGCAAGATTTGGCCATATAGTTGATGGGCGTGATCAAGAAAATCAGTGATTTGTACACATTCCAAATTTAATTAAATAGAAGCAACCTAAAGCCACTTCAATTCAAGTTTCTATGTTCACTTTTATCTAAGGATATCAAGATTTCAAGAATGATTTTAAGATAACAAACTTTTCTTTCCACTTAGTAATTTATCATAGTGCAAAACCAATATAGAGCTTAACAGGGTTTGAGAAAACAAAGACCTTTTTCTTACTCTTAAAACAGTGATTCAGAATGATCTTATCCAGCTGGAAATATAAAGGAGAAATGTATAAATATAATGGAGATGCATCTCTTTATTAGTATTGCCCTTCCTTCTGTGTGAAATGTTTGCCTTTGTGAGGCAAACTGTTTTGCCCTGCCCTGGATCTACCTGTGCCCTTTTTCCTAGAGATAACCTATCATCGCTTTTCCCAGAACAATTAATAGTGAAATTGTTCTCAAGCTCTCAATTTGGGTGAAGCCAGTTTATCAGACATGTATCATTCTAATTCATTTTCAACTGAACCAGAGCTGTGGATGAACAAGTGAATTGATATTCAACACCAGCTAAAGGGGTAGGAACTTTTAGATTGGAACAGTATGTGTGAACAGCTGCAGGTATTTACCACTTCATTGTCCTCTTTTTTTTTTCCTCATTTCCAGGATGAGACACAGGTTGTTGACCGGAGCATTTTGCTGCAGAGGTTGTGTTATGATTGTACGTGTCTCAGAAATGCACTGCAGTTAATGACAGTCGCGCACTCTGACCCACACCTTTTTGTTGCTTTGTTTAAAAAAACCTCAAAACTAATTACAAAACCACACTAAATATAATGCAAAATAATCGATAAGAAATCTAATGGAACATCAGGCTATTAGCCTGAAGCTACCAGTGCAGTGGCTGAACTTTGGCAAAGGATTTTAATAGAGGTTTGACTGCTTCTATCGTGGACCTTTTACATTAGATTTACATTAAACACATTATTAAGCAAAGCAATAATCCCCTGACATAATTCTGATTAATAACGTGAAGTATTGCATGATGAACTTGGAAGGAAAGTTCATTCTTTTTGTGTTGATGGTTATTCAAGGAGACCAATCAGGTTCGTGTATTTATATAAATTATATCTATTTAGTTACAGCTATGACCCTGCCTTGGGATGGACAAATTGTTTTGGATTTTCAAAGGAGCCCAACACCTGATAGCTTCTCTAAATGAGCCTTGGGTTTTAAAAGCAGATAACAAACACATGACAGACCTTTCTCCAGGCAGCCTTTCATCCCAGATACACACAGCATCCATTTGTAAGTGAAGCGGTGCTCATTACCCTCAGGATAACAACAATGGACTAATGGTTTCCAGTGCTCTAGGTTGGGACTGGAGATTTATGTTCTTGAATAGTGATAAATTAATCTAGAAAATTAACCTAGATCTATGCGATCTTAAGTAAAATGATCCCTTTTCAAAAAGTGTACAGGATTTTAAAAGGTTGGGAAGCACTGACCTGTACAACAATTCTGTGGTGGTTTGGTGCCTCCTAATGAGATACACAAAGAGCCCGTAAATGTAGCAGGAAACCATCTGCTGAAAGGAGGGTTCAAAAATTTCAGTCTTCTGGGATTAAGATGACTCCCTGCAACTCAGATACAATCACCCAGAGACAGATTTATGGCTTAAAACACTTGTTTGACAGTAGATATTGAAGTCTTTTGAAGATAAAGCAAGGCTGAGCTTGTCAGTGCTTCTGCAGCTGTATGTTGGGAAGCTCAGAACCCACTTCTGTGTCAGAGACTCCTGAAGGGGACAGCAGAACGGATTTGCTGGATGGCAGAACCATTCTGGTGCTGCCAAGATGGCAGTAACTCTGCCTCTGCACAGCATGGGCTTTAAGCTGGGGAACTTAATGGACAGAATACAGCATCTTTGAAATGCTGGTGGCCAAAGGGGTTAAAGAGGGAGTTTTAGAAAGCTCTGCCTTAGATTTAAATGCCTAAAAGTCATTGTGGTTTTTGCCCAGCTCTGGGCCTGATACCAGATGATGAAATGGGTCACGTACATATCTGAGCTATGTATCACCAGAGGGCACTGCTAAACTGGGAACTAAAATCTTATTTTGATGTGTAATTCATTTATATGGAAAAAGCTGCTTTTGTTCTGCTTCACATACTGCTACTTAAAAATATATTTATTTTATTGAAACAAGGGTTTGTCTGGTTTTGGAAGGCATGAGAAACACGATGCTTTTAATTGGAGCAAGGAAAAGAACGGCAAAACATGACTTGCTGGAGCTCAGAAAGGAGATTGTGCTCTCCCTTGCTCAGAACCTGAAAGATAATGCGGTTAGTATTTCTCCTTAAGGTTCACAACTGAATTATTTGATGTTATTTCATGTATTCTGTGATGTTATTCAATGTATTCTGTGCTTAACCTTCACAGAACTCCTGGTTCTCTCTCTCTGGTAAACGCAGGCTCTGTCCTTGCGCTGTGCTGTTCATGCGGGGAAATAACAGCATCGCTCGGTGGCTGTGGCCCGTGTCTTGTACAGCGGCCCGGCACGCAAAGAGTTACTGCCATTTGCATCAAAATGCCAGCAAAGTGCAAATGCTGACTCATTAATATGAATGAAGTTCACAGGATATTTACAAATTACACAAAGCCCCCCATTTAAAAATATATATATTTGATGCAAGTCACACCCGGTGTGTATGTGCAGCAGTTTCTGGCCCTGGCGTAACGCAGTGTGACAATAAGTAAATATAATGGTTGTCTTCATCTCCACTGACACGGGGACTCGGGCTGGGTACTGACAGTAACAGATGTAGTTCTGGATATTAGTTGAAATGAACTCCAGTATAGTATATCATGGTAATAGGCTTTGTCAATATGAAGCATGCTGCAAAAGTAGGGGCTTAAGTCTGCATGAGGAAGGGAAAAGAGGGTCAGATTGAAATGGATGTGTCTTTAGTGCCTTTCCAGGAAGCGCAATGCACTGTACGAGGGAAATAATGAGAGGAAGAAGCATTAGAAGTATTTTGTTAACAAGAGGCTGGTTTCTCATTAGTCTGTGATAATGAGAAGATGATGTATCTGTGAAAAGAATAGGAATCAGAAGTGTGGTCTAGTACACAGTAAAATCATGTAAAATTATGTCAGGCATTAAGAGTTCCTCCTAATACAGCATCTACAAGTAAATCTCTGTAGAGCCTCATGTACGAAAAATGATGCTTATCATCTTCACTTGTGAATCACCCACACGAGAGTACACTTTGTCGTGAGCTAAATGAAATATAAAATCTTTCTCTGGGTATTAGGCATTAATCATTAATTTTTATGTTATGAACAATACAGTATCTACAGCTGAGTTGGAAAATGAATTACATTAACTTCACTTAAAGCTTAAAGGCATTTATTTGAAAACACTGCAATGTAATTCAGAAGCACAGTACTCTGCTATCGTTACTATTAGCCTCACAGCCACGAGCTCGTCTTTTCATGAAGAATTAACTCCCTAACCAATCCCAGAGATTAATACAATATCATGAGGACTAAGACATATTTTTTTTACTGTTTAATTACTATCACAAGCCTAAATATCAAACTGTAATTTTATAACTATTCAGATTGTTCAGTCATACTATGTGAAGAATGAGAATTTGGAGAGTTGGGTGGTCCGTGTTTTATTTTAATAAGAGGCAAAGCTATATTTTTCCATGGATTAAGTCCAACACAGAGAGAACTGTCAGTGTGAAAACAATAGAATTTATCTCCACTGATGTAGCTTGACATATGAACAAGAGCCTGAATTGTTGCCATGGCAATAAATGTGTAGGACTTATGCATGCATTTTCTGCTATAGGATTTTGATTAATGGCATTGACTAAATAGTCTGAAGTAGGAGAAAAACTGCAGCGGGCCTGAGAATAGAGATGGCCTGGCATGGAGACACACACCCTACTGCACACTTTTACTGGTAAAATAAACTGTGGTTGAAATCAGAGTTGTCGAGTCTCTAGTAAAGTATGAACTTAGGATTTAGAGCTTAATGTTCACTGTGAGGATGTCAACTGAAGAGATGGTCTCTTGAACATGAGCTGTGCTGAAACACTTTTCTGTTTTCATATATGATGGTTATTTTTTGGACATGAACAGTTTGAATAGTACAAATAGCCCTTTCCCATCGGTAGTGGCTGTGGGTGCAGTGCAGCTCTTGATTCAGAAGACTATGAAGCACCAGGCTTTGATTCATTCATTAAGGTATTGAAGCAGTGGGAGAGGAGCGTGTCAGTGTCCCACTGAGGCAAGGTCTTCACTGGGAACGGAGAAAAGTGGTTTTCTGGGACTGAAGCAAAATGCAAAGTGCCTCATGGGAGGTGGCTTTATGAAAGAAATGGTCAGGACTTGCTGGAAAGGTCTCTCAATGTCACATCCCATGAATTTGAGTAGATGCAGTTGAAAATAATGGAACTGTGTGGTTTATCTGTGCTTTTGTGGATGTACATGCTTCACTGTATTGAATTTATAGTTCTTAAATGTACTTACTGTGGAAGAAAAGGAAAGCCTGTAGCTGCCCTGATTTGTTGGTGAACTCTGAAGTGCGTGTGATTACTAATTATATGTATATGTGGGATTTAAAAATAAATTAGGGAACTTTGCAAACACATTCAAACAATTTGAAAAATCAGTGCAATGCAAAAAACCTACTTCTCATCTAGAATACGAAGGCACTTGCTCTTTACATGATTTTAAATGTTTTATTCCCCTATTTGTTCGTTTTAAGAGCTATTTGTGTTTAATCAAGGGTTCAGCTTCTCTCCAGCTCATCATCTGTTTCTAATCAACCCTGTTAAGGAATCAGGCTGCTGAATTTGTGACGTTGCTATCATTTCTATGGTAATAGGAGAGTTGATGAGCACAGTGTTATTGTCTCATTGTAGGATCAGGGACAAGGAAGACTGGACTGTGGGAGGCAGAGTTCACTGGACACTAGTGTCCTTAGTTGGAGAAAACAGAGGCATGGGAAATGATGGCAAATTAAAGGTATTTCTGCGAAAAGGTTCCCTTCTAGTTTACCTCAACATGAGGTTTTTCTATTAGCTCATAAACTCATCAGTCTTTAGAAAGCTTTCAGAAATATTAACTAATCATAATGTTTCAAAACTGTTGCCATTATCCCATACATCACAGTCTCTTGATCAGCACTTCAATAATTGTTCAGTGCAAATTTTAAGGCAAGAAGATGCTAATTACTTTAAAGTTATATAACCCTGTGTTTACCTGATCCTCATTCTCCCAGTCTCTTACTGGCATAATTCACCTCACTCTGGCACCTCTGGCATGTTTCATCTCCATGATAGTGTTGGGACATGTTTCTTGTTGCCCAACTGGTTTCTTTGGCTTCTAAAACAGCAGCGAAGGAGCTTCAGGTTGATTTTCTTGCTTAAAAATGTCAGAGCAGAGGAAAAAGATTTTTGAAGGAAGACCACCATAGTTATCCCTCATCTGTGTGATGCTCTTTGACCTCCATGCCCTCTGCTGCTGAGCAGTATATTTCCAACTGCAACTTTGCCCTTTTCCTTTTCTCTGACTCTTTCAAAGCAGATGAATGTGTAATAACAAATGTTCCAACTGCTCTTGCCTTGTTTCAAGACTCATAGGGTCCAGGTCTGAAGTTCCTGTATCTCCTCTGCCCAAGAAATTCTTCAGCCGTGCTGTTCTTAATGTAGGGACAGTATCCTTCAAATAAAAGATTCTATCCAAAGTAGCTGTATCTGTTTATCAAACAGCTATGGAATGAACCAGGGAGTACACTGCCTCACAGCTGATGCTCACATTCACACTGGAGACCTAAGTGGGGAAGATCCTGGAGGTACTGCATTCATTTAGTCCCATCATAAATTTGGTCCAACTTAGGTGAGTAAATACTATTTGAATCCATTTGAACTTAACACAAAAAGCAAAATACAGAATTGCTACTCTGTAGTCATTCATACCTTGATAGCTATGAAAGGATTCTTCATGGTGCTTACCAGTATCTGAATAATGGATCATGCATACAAGAGCCTCAAACTCATTTCCTCATTCAACTCCCTTGGACTTTCAAGGAGAAACTCAGAAACAAACCCCCACTGTAGGCCAAAGGGGACCGTCTGTCAAGACTGAGGATATCCTAGCACACTCATTTATCTAACAGGTTATCACCTCAATAAGAAGACCATTGGAGACCTTCAGCTCTCAGTTAGGAGAGAGACCAGACCAATTATCCCAATCCAGCCTCAAAAACAAACGGACTTGAATGGAATTCCAAAGCCTGCTAAAGGACGCTGGATGTGAATGAGAAACTGAGGAGTTAGTGATCCATCGTTTGTACCCTGGTTTGTGCAGACACTAGCCACAGTAAGTACTATAAATAACACTGTTTCTCAATGAACATCCACTCCTTAGAGCATAGATTGCCTCAGATTTTCTGACCTCTGTTGACAGATGAGAAGCTGTAGGAGTTCAGATAACAATGACGAAACCCCAAACATTATGAGGGTGAGACTGAAGAATTCCTTCTCCAGAGGCTGCACAGAAGTTGCAAAACAAATTGACTATTACTCAGTATTAAATCTAATTTTGAATAATTTTAGAGAACTCTCTATTTGTTCAATTTCACTTGATACCAATTTCTGTGTCTGCAGTCTCTTAAGTGGCCAGAAGTGATATTTAGCAGAAAAAAAGCAGCTGTAGGAGTTCACATTTGTGCATAAAAACTAGCTCAGTCCATACTCTGGTCTTGAATTCTTCCCTGGCACTAATCTACAAGCATCAGCTCATGAAATGTTCTCTGTCGTGACCAGTTTAGCTAAATCCCATTCTCTGCAGGAATATAAAATCCTTGCCTTGGTTTATAATACCTTTGTCACCTGTCAGCTATATTGCAGGTGTGCAGGTGAAATATTCAGTGAACTCTCACCGCAAAAAACTTGCCCAAACTTCCCTAACCACCAACTCAGAGTGCAAGGTACAATTATTTTGCTACCTTAACCTCGCTAGCACTGAGAATAAAAAATATTCAGTGCAAAAATATTGTGTTTTCATGTATCACTGGGGCATCCTCTGCTACGAGAATAGAAAAATCTAGAGAGACAAGTGAATTTTCTAGATAAATAGATTTTGGTTCTTGCCTATTATGCTGCAACTTGGTTCTATTTCCCTTTAAACCATCTGGGCTGCAATCCTGAAATATTGAGTGAGGAATGTCTTAGTTAAGAACCCAGAACGAAGGACTTGCAAGAGTGACATATCCAAAAGATTTTTTATTTTGTTATTTAGAAGGTCAATCTCGGTTCAGAGTCAAAACTAATACTTTTCATTGTTAATACATATAAAGTCCCTTATGAAAGCCAGACGTCTATTGCTTCTGCACAGTCTAAAAAATCAGACATGCGAGGTCCTTATCCCTTAAAAACCCCAATACAGAATAGGGAGTTAGGTCTCAGATCAAACAAATCACTCATTGAAAAACCAGTACCCAATAAGTGTTGGGTGGAATTGGATTAATTAATCCACCTGTTTTTTTCTTTTTAGGAATTTTTTGGAAGGTCTGATTGTCAAAGAACTGGAATGTAGACACACATGTAAGTATCTAAAAATTCTAGTAGCTACTCATTTATATGTCACGATTATTAGAACTTGCAAAATCTTCATGAATCTTAAATTAAAATGAGTTTTAATATATATTCCTAAAAGTGATGTAACACACCTAGGAGATGCTTGCTATTAAGAATATGTGGGGAATGAGCATGGGAGCTCCAGGATCACTGATTGTTTCATATGTAAACGCACCCAGTGCTAGCCAAGGCTATAGCTATGGCAATGCACCATAGGGAAAACTTGGTTTTGCAGGGTGTGTTCCATCCAGAAGTCGTTCAACCCCAGCTATACTTCATCTTTACAATAAGAGGTTTGTTAATTTCTTATTGAAACATGTGGACAGAAAGACATTAGACCAATGCAAACCATTTTAGTCAAAGACTCCAACTTAAGCAGCAGCTTGCTGAAGTCATATCTGTCCATGCCTTTGGGCATTTCTTTGCTGCTTAGGTTTGTTCTCTACTGGCAGGCTTTGCATATAAGGTTGGATGGGGTGGGAAGGGCAGGACAATATTTGAGACAAGCCATATGGTATTTTCCAGCATGACCCTGGATGAAGCAGAGCATGGCCATGTCTGTAGTGTTCATACAAGAGCAGTGACAGGTGAAAACAAAAGAGGATTGAATCAAACTTCTCATCTTAAGTCTGTTTCCTGTAAAATGCTGCTTCATTTAAAGAAGAAACTTTTGGAACTCCCTCACCCTGTAGAGACAATGTCTGTTTGGTCTGACACAGTTTTCTCTGAGCAGATGTATTAATAGTCAAAAGCTTCTAGGATCTAAGTGTCTGTCACTCTTACATGGGTCCATGGGAATGTACAGCTAGGTGCACAGACTTGGAAACAGGACTAAAAGATAATGAAGAATAAAATCATGAGTATTTTTTAAAATCTAGCCACGTCTCCTTTGACACTCATTTTCGATGTGTATAATCAAGGAAACGGACGAGAAAATAGAACTGTGTGATGCTCACTAGTGCAGAGGATTATTTGTCCATTTCTTATCAATTAAATGGAGTGCTGATAGTCTGGTGAATTTTCCTGGCATGGGAGCTTCCTCTGCAAGCATTTCCTTCCTAAAGCAAAGAAAACGTATGCTGGAAAATTACCCTGTTTATCTCTGATGATGATGTCTGCCTAGTGAAAATGTTTTTAATTGTCCTTGCCATCTAGAGAGGCAATTCTTATCATATTGCATTATCATGTAATCTCCCAGGGCCTATGATATGGCATATGGGTTTATTAGTGGGTAACAGCTGAAGGGACACATTTTAAACTATACGTAGAGCTAGGCAAGATGCTCACAAACTTTAGGATCAACAGGCGTGATCAGTGTGAGAGTTAATGATTCCTGGTTGTAAAATGCATACAGTGATCCTCAGCAATGTTCACATTTTGGTGAGGTCTTGTATCCCTCTAAATCAAATGAAATGAGAAATTACATCTAGTAATCACACATAGTGTAAACTGTATACCACAACAGGTTTTGCTAATGATTTTTCTCTGTAAAGAGAGTCTCACTAAACAAAAGAGTTTGCCTTAAAAAAAAAACCAAGAAAAAATAAAGGAAAAAAAAGAGAAAGAAAATAAGAAAGAAAGAAAAAATAGAAAGAAAAAAAAAAGAAAGGAAAAAAAGAAAGAAAGAAAACGGGAAAAAAAAAAAAAGCTGTTTCATTTTATATTGGAAAAATACAATGTGACATCTGGAGAATAAATTGTTCAGTCAGCCAGAAATACGCCTTGTAAAAATTGCTTAGGTTTCTGTAACAAGATTATTTACTGCGACTGTTCACCTATAATACAGCACACTTCTGAAATGGACCTTTTATGAAACACATCAAGCACTGTGGAAATGTATTCAGTGCATTAATCTACACCACTACGCACTTTACAACACTCTGAGAACAGATTTTGAAACTCGCATCATCTAATGAGACAGAAAGTTTTTGCTTTCTATTCATTCCGGTCACGTTTGATGTGAAGCCTTCGGGGTGTTTAACATAATGCAATAAGGTTTGGCTGGAAAATACACACAAAATGTATTGCTCTTCAGATGACTAGCGTGCTCGGGTTGCCCTTTTCTCTGTTGCCTGCATGTAAGGCAAATGCCACGTGTGTCTTTGGCTCTAGAGCCAAAACCATTGCTAACGTGTAATTAAAGGCGACAAACTGATTATGATCGTAGCAGAGCCCAGGGAATGGCCAGATTCAGAGAGGGTGCAACTGAGGGTGCTCCAGTTGTGTCCAGCAATGAGAAATGGAAGCAATAAAAAGGAAGAATGCACTTGTGCTTTATTTTAGGCACTAGGCCTGTGAGGAGCTGCATATTTGCCGTAGCAAGGTGTTTTCTACTCTGAAACCAGGAGTAGAGCTGTGATGAAAGCTCATTCAGGAAATATCCAGATGTAACAATGAAAACCTGAACACTATCAGTGCTATGTGCAAATAGCTGATATCTAAATCCCAAGCAAGATGGCAAAGATGAAGCAGATTTCTTTTAGCTTGTCAGACAGGTTAGAAAGAAGCTGCAAGAATATCAGAGGGGTTTCTGGTTATGTAATTCAGAAATCACTGCATTCAAAGAATGGGATAGACCCAGTTAGGTTTTTGATGCAACAGAATGGTGACAAAAGAGGAAATTCGGTTCCTGAACACAGAACGCAATCTTTAACTGCTGCCTTGCTTGGAAGCGTGAAGAGTATTCTCTTGACTGGTAATAGCATTACATGAATCTCATGATGGGAATGCTTGATTCAGCCACTGGGGCGGCCATACTCTGGCAAGGCAGATTGTCCCAAACCAACATTTTTTTCTCAAGAAGTACATTATAAAAATGAGAATCAAGATCATAAAATTCCTGAGCTGTCATCTGTCATTAAGGATGTAGGTTGTAATAGAAACCAGCTGGAGCACAAGAATGCAGTCAAAGGTATATAAGAATGCACTTATTTTTCAGTGTAGCTTGCTCTCTGTTCCAGCATCAGGGTTTATAGGATGATCTCAACATAGGTAAGCTATGGGTTTACCTACATGCTTTGGGGTATGCGTTCAGCCTGTCCACATTTCCTGCCAGTTTCAGTTTTGCATTACAAACACCAGTCCGAAATGCTCATCAGTTTTTACGGCGTAGGATATTAACTTGGAGATTGCAACTGTGGATTGCAATTACTTCCAATACTTTATACCAAGATATTACATTTTGCTTGTTCCAGCAATGATGGTACCATATGGAGAAGGCGAAAATCCACCAACTGGAGGAAATGAACTATCAGTTCTTGAAACGAAAGTTTCTGCTGCTGGCTCAGTGATTGCTCTGAGGTAACTTGTGTTATCATCCTTATAGCCTAATATTAATTTATCTCAGTTGTGGGTTGTACAGTGCTTTGCAATCTAAACTGCTGTGTTAGTGCTGTTGTTTATACTCAAACACAACTCTATTAGGAAATGGAAGTAATTCATGGCAGCATGTGGTAACTGAGAGACGATAATATCAGTCAGAAATTGTCACCTGTCTTCTTGCTTTCAAAGATATTTCTTAATGTTTCTTCTCTGTCTTGCCACTTAAAATTAAATCATTCCAAGATTGTGAAGTATTTTTCTTTAGAAGCCTTCTGATGTTGTCATTTTTGTCAGTCTTCAGATGTTCAGTTTTTGCAGTGCTCCTGATTTCCTGCAGATTTTATTCTTTCTTCCCAAAATTATTCATGTCATTTTCTAGAAGCAGTGTCTACTGTATGTGTACTTCTTCTGGCACGAGAATACCCATGCCATTAGGAGTCATGCTGTTTCCTGTAATAACCTCTACTTTCTCTGCACTTAAAAAGTCCTAATTTATCTCAACAGTCTTTTTGTTTTCTAACTTTATTTGCCTTAATTGCTTTTACACTCCACTCCATTTCGCACTATTGGGGCTTTATCTGTCTTCTGTGATTTTTTCATCCTTTCCATATACAAAATGCCTTGGAGTTTACATTTATCCGATGGATATATGAAATGTGAACATGTATTACATGCAGTGGAAAGGAATCATATTACATGGTAAGTGAAATACAACCTGATGGACTAAATAAGTAATAAATAAAAAAGTATAGAATAAAGTGATTGCTTTATCCAAACTTACTTTTATTGTCCAAGTATCAAAGAGAAAACTGAATCAAAATCAACTCAGAGAGACAGTGCCCACCTTTTCATGTAGAAATGTTGTTAAACCCCTTAACTTCGCAGCTAAAGTTTCCCTGAGGACTACCATATTTCTCAACTTTTATGCCCTGCTTGTTGGCTCTGTTGCTTGGGAGAGCCCTGAGGATTGTGAATAACTTAATAAATATATTGGATGTAGGAGCTAAAAATAATGTGAAAAGCTATTCTGTCAATAGTATGGAATTCCAACACCACTATAAAATACCTCAGAGGAGTCGCACCCTGTCTTGTCCCTGACCCTCCATATCTGTGGTGAGTTGAAGGGAAAAAGACCCCAACTATCAAGAAGACATCAGCAATTCTTACATGATGGAGCTAGACAGGCCCCTGTCACCAATCCAGATCTTCTTCTACTGCTTTTCAGACTCAGGTAAATCAGGCATTTAAACACAGGATCAGCAAGTTATGTATGAAATACAATAATACAAGGCAGAGAGAATACAGGGAGCTAAGGAGGGCTCCAGGTATTTATGATGTTACGCTATACAATCAAATTCAAACTCAAGCACAGTATATGTGTTCAGTAAAATTCATCTATGTATTTCAATAAGGCAAAGGAATCCAAAGAAAGCTAAGCTGTGTCTTTGCTGTACAAAACCTGGCAAGGCTTTTTTTTTAATGAAAGAACCCAGAGAAAACACTTTCCCCACACACATTCTACAGATGGAGTGAAAATTGGCTTTTGGGTTCATGGTTATATTGTTGATCTGTAAAACTTCCAGAGACTTTGTGCTTGTCAGTTGTGATCTTGCACTGAACTGGTAATATTATTCCTGTGCTCAATAATTCTTGGTCAGCTACTTGAGCTTACAAGAGTGTTAATTTTTTAAAACCTATTCTCGGTTTTAAAATAAAAATCCACAGTAAAAGGATGTGAAATAAACAAGCTTCTGCTCTGTAAAACTTTATATCAAGCATATATAGCGAGGAATGTGTGTATGTATTTATATATGAAGTGCACCATAAATCACTCCCTACATAGCAAAATGAATAGGCTACAGAAATGGGAGAATTCAAGTATAATATTCGAAATAGAGAAGTATGCATGTGCTGGTATTAAAACTGTATCTGTGTGTGGTCGATTGCCCTATAATGGACAAATTTAAGATCCAGCCTTGATAGGCTGCTGGGACATTTAATTTATACTCTATTTTTAGCTTAATAGGTTGGACTAGATGATCCTTTGGATCATCTTTCAACCTGGTATTCGATGAATCTATGTAATAGGCATTCCTCAGGCCAGTGCACCACTGTCCCTAGAACATACAGAAAACCAGACCCTGGGTCTGGAGGGATTTGGTCTTTGGCTCTAGCAGCAGAGTTAAATGTTTAAAAGCCTCTGTCTTCCCCACACCTGCATCAGGTTGCAGATGTCAAGAGACTACGTGGGTTGTGCTCATCTCACTTTCCCATGCTGCAACATCCCTGTTTAACACACCCCTTTGGCCATTTTCTCTCAGCAAAGTTTGTGTTTGCTCTTCCCAGTACATGTGATGTATGAAAGGGTGGAGGTTGCACTACTGCAAAATAGCTGCATTGTGTGTTTTCTGTCTGCTGCATTTGTCTGAATCCTTTCCATCACAGCAGGGTGGACATAGGAGTCATATCACCCTTGTATTATCACATTCAGCCCTCCCTTAGCCACCTCCTCCCTAGACACCTCATTATGTGAATTGGGTCTCACCTTTTGGGGAATGCAAGGAAAGGGTTGAGAACAGCAGCAAAGGGTCTCCTTAGCTGACCCAAAAGATTGTTGTGGTCTGCCTTCATGGAGTGCGTGGCAGAGCCATGAAACATCTCACTGTGGCTCAGTACCAACTCAGAATATGCACTGGAGTAAATTACAATAGGAAAAGACACAAGATTTGGATTATTAGAAAATTAAAGCACTGGCTTGGAATAGAGTCTGACAGGTCTTCTCTTCAGATTCAAAAACCTAAAGGACTCAGAGAAAACTACTTGGCTGAAAAATTGTCAATTTGGTTTTTCTCTGCTAAAACTTTTAAGGAGATAAAAATTGGCAGTAAGCTCTCTGTGAAGTGTTTCCTTGTGTAAAATAGTCTTAGAAATGGTTTTCAAAATTACCTTTTTAACTGGCTAGTCAAACACACGCAAATATTCTATTAGCCTGTGGAAAACCATTTGGCTTAAATAGAATAAAAATTCAGCATTCTCATTACATTTTCTCAGCTACTAAAAAAGCTAAAAGCCTGTTTACAAGTTGTACTTTTCCCTGGTGTAAGTGGGACAGTTTATGTAGCTCGCACAGTTTGTGGCATGAGTTTTGACTGCAGAGGGCTTGTGAACCTGATGGATGTGTTGGGTTGCTTATTTCTGATAACTCAAAGGTGAAACAATATATTAAAAAATGCAAACAGCCAATATCCAAGAATTAACACTATAACATCTTTTACAGTCCTGCAAAAGAAAGTCCAGTCCAGAATTCTGCCTATGCCTGCTCATGAAAAAGGGACTAACTATAAATAATGCATTTCAAATAATAATGAAACAAATTCTCAACTCACAGCAAGGTATGCTGACAGGATAAAAGTTGGAGTTGCAGCTGCAAGTCTGCCAATACCTCGAATTTTCATTGTTCTCATAAGTATTTATAAAGCTCTTAATATTATTTCAGAATTTCACAAGTTTTGACCTCCTCCAGTAGAGCACATATGTGTCTCGCACAAATTTAACAGGCTGATCTGAAATCGCACGACTCTTGCACCCAGCTTCTCCTTTCTTTGAGGCATCACTTGTTCTGCTGTAGACATTTTGCTTTGTATCATCTACAGAATAATTTGCAGCATTATGTTATAGTTTAAACGATGCTTCCTTGAAGCATAAATCTTCCAATCTCCCACTATTCCAATCTCTTATTGATTGACCAGTACAGAAATACTGGAGATTTCTGGCACAGTGTAAATGAGTATTTTCTATCTGATGCCATAGTGCAAAATATTAGCATTCAGATTAAAAAAGGATTGTAGTCTGCCAAGAGAAGCTAGATTGGAGGCCAAAGCAGTTGGATTTTGAAATACATTTATGTTTATTTTTAAAAGCATTTCAATTTGGGGAAAATGAAATGGAGGGTAAGCTTTTTGCCTGGTGCTGTGTACGTCAGGGACTTACCCAAGGGGATAAAAAACAAGCCACAGAGTTAATTTAGCTTTGGCACTTGACAAAAATCTCTTGGCACACAAAAGCAGTGCTAAAGGTGGAGAACAGCTGCAGAACTCTTAAAATCATGCGTTTTCTGCAAAATCAGGTTTTGTACTTCTATCTGCATCATCTATTTATAAATTAAGAGGTGGCTCTGTAGCTTCCTCTTTATAAAGAAGTTATTTTAGTACCTGTTTGATCTGCATAGAATGTATTCAGTTTATTTCAAGGTCAGCCTTAAATGGAAATAGAAAAATACCTAGAGAGCGAGAGTTTTTTTCTTAGATGTTATTTCAAAAGTTGATCTTGCATGGGAAAGTCTACGTCATTTGAAATACTGTCTTTACAAAATATTTTAAATATCTCTTAATCATTTGGATTTTGTTTCAAAAGGAAAACTAATTTATCATTTGGTTTTTTGATGAAAAAGCTAAGACCTCTCAGTACCATCAACGTACGCTTTTGCTGAGTAAAATCACTGTTGTTTTATAGAATTAAGCCAGTAGTTCTAAATATAGAAAAATCCATATAAAACCAAAGGAGCAGCAAGCTGCTTAATTTGTTTGGGGTTTTTTTAGTAGAAAGGAGCAGAATAGGTGTTAGTTACGTAGAGAAGTGGTTTTATAGAGAGGTATTTGTTCTAGCTGAGAAGAAATGTGAAAAATATGTGAAATCTGAAAAGTGCTGCCATTTGTATTTGAAAATGCCATCACTTATGGATCTTCCAGAATTGAAATTTCTTTATGAAGAAGTATGATTTAAAACCACACATCTATTGATGCAAGCTATGCTAATCGAATTATCAGTAGACATTTCTGCAGTTGTTAAGAGGATTTCTCAACAATGTTGTCTTACTATATATAATTCAATGCAGGAGCTCAGGTCGGCTTTGCTTTTGAGTACCAATCTCTTGTATGCATTCAGGCCTATGACTCAAACACAAACTAAGGAAATAAAATTTGTATATTAAATTAATTACACCCCCTCGATGTGACATTGCAGGAGCAATTTGTCTTCTGAAAGTTTCCAAGTGCTATTTATGCTGAATATTTAGCTTCACACAAGCTGCAGATACTGTGAAAATGAAGCAGAGCAGCCTGTACTGATCTGCTGACCCATATAGATTTTTTTTTATGTAGTCTGTTCCATCCAAAATGCATTTCGTTTTATTTTTTTGGGGGTCAGTGTAGTTAGTTCAAACAACCACTGCCAGTTTGGGGGTTCCAGTTCATACATGACACTGCTGACTGATGCCAGTAGTAGTACTTGATGCCAGTAGTTCCCCTGCAGGACTGCATAGTGAGCGTGGAGTTGCAGTGCAGCATGAGTGTCCCAAGGGACACGGAGCACAAATAAAGTAGTATTAATGGCTGCGACCTTACTGATGTGCTTAGAGAATTGGTAAATGGCTTAATCTTTATATAAACATTATAGTTGATCAGTTACTTGTAAATTTAGTATAACAGTTGTGATAGCATACACATTCTTCGTGCCTGTAGTACATTTTTACCCTCTCTTGTGCTGATTGCACCTTCCATTAGTGTGCAGTACGTGAATAACATCAAGAATTTTCTTTACCATTTTCTATTAGCATGATATTTATATTAATGTATTAGCTAACCAGAAATTCCTTTCAGTGCCAACTGCACTGGAGGATGAAGTGTTCCAATTTTAAGACATCATTCGTGTGAAGAACTCTTACATAATGCCAGATATCAGAGTATTATACGCTATAGCCTGTGTGATCATAGAGCTTGATGTTGTCACCTGCTTGGCTTCTTTTTATGTGTAGAGGTACCCCAGCATCTGCCTTTTCACAGCTGCATGATTTGCTTCCCATCATGTCACGATAATACAGTTTCACTGCTCATGTATATAATTATCTTGCCTAGCATTTGAAGTTCTCTAGTGTAAAATACCGAGTGGAAATACCCATTTTAATTTGTATTATCAATGAGCTAGAAAAGAATTGTTAGTTTCGTGAAATTCCTGCTTGATTTTTGAGCTGTGTTTTGGTGATCGTTTACAGGCACCAACATGATATTGAGCTCCCTCCCCTGTACAGAGACACCCACCGTGTGCAGACACCCACACACTTGTACCTGTTAGATGGTGGAGGGCAGAATCATGTCATGGTTTCTGAATCCTGTATTTAGATAGAAACTACAGAGCACTGCTCTATATCGAGCTGTGCTAGTAACATGGAGGGAATTACAAATTCATGGACATTTCCCTTTGCTTTAAGAGACTTTAATTTCAGTGATTTATTTTACAAGATTTTAATTTTAATGATTTCTTTTAAGATAATTTTAAACATTTTCTTTATTTAGTTAGCTAATCTTATGGCATTAGTTATCAAAATGGAGTGTAACATGACTATTCATGTCCACAGAATTATTGTTATTTACATAGGTGTTGGCAATTCATAATTTTGGATAAAATGTCGATATAGGACTGAAAGGTAATTTGGAAGGATTTCTCAGGAATGAAGAAGGAACAAGGTTTTTCTGAAAACTTTGATAGACCACATTTTGTTCTAAGCCACAAAGCTTACCCAAGTTAGTGATTTTATTCCAGTATTTTCGTATGTGTTTAAATTTAATGGCCATTCAGTCAGCAGACCTTAAGTCTAGAACCTCAAATTCGGATGTGCCCATCTATGAACCTGCATCCACATCATGACTACCAATGAGAGAGAAGCTTCCATTCTGCTTTATTTATCAGGTCTACTAGTTAGCCAGTGTTGGGTTTTGGGAGCCCTCTCTGTTACCACTTCGAAGAAAGTGAGTACATGATAAAAAATTAGAGTCCAGCAGCTCTATGAATGCAGGATATATGCTCAAACATTATCTCTGTGAGGGTACTGGGGAGACAACTTCCATAGATTCACAGAATCATAGAATCCCAGGCTGGAAGAGACCTCCAAGTTCATTTGGCCCAACCTATCAAGCTAAAATAGAGTTAAATGGGATGTCCCAGCAACCTGTCAAGCCGGGTCTTCAAACTTTTCAATGTAGGGCAATTGACCACTTCCCATGGGACATGATCCCAATGTTTAATTGTTCCACTGGTGAAGAATTTTCTTCTGGACTCCAATTGGAATTGCTGTATTCCTTGAGTCATTCGGGAGGTTAAGTGACTTGCTGACAGTTACTACAACATTGTATGGAAAAATACTATTAGTTTTAAGCTGAGTAATCCTGTCATGATCTATGGTGTTTTGAGGCAGGAGAGGCAGACAAAAATAATAGCACTAAGAATAAATTAATAGCTCTTTTTTGGAAAGTCATCGTTTTACTCGGTAATTCCACTTTCACAATGGATGCAGTGAGACAGATGATTTTAAAATGCTGCTTGGAAAAGATAGATATTTAAAATACCCTAACAGTACCCAAGCAAAAAGTGTAGAAAACATATTTTCCAGTCTATGCCCCCTTCTCCTAAAATCCACAAAGAGTATCACTGTTAGAATGGAAAATGAGTATTTACTTTGGAAAATTGCTTGCTTTTTGAATAAGTCATGTTGCACAGGGTAGAATGGAATAACACACATCATAAATTAATGCTTTTAAAATGAATACTTGATATGAATCCTGGAAAAATGTTCTTTGCCATCAGTGTTTGAAAAAAAGTGAGGCTGTGCAGAAGTCAAACCAATTTGCACTGCTTGAAAACGCAAAGGTTTCCCACCACTGATGAATTAGCAAACACTTTGGATGAGCTCCATCTTCTAGCGCTGTTAGTGTTTACCTAAAAAGCAATAGTGCAAGAAGGTACAATATGTGATTTGGAAGTAAATCAATACTGCAGTTCAATAAAGAGCTGTAAGTTAGAGGAGCAAAAAGAAACAAAATTCTGTGGACCTAAACACCTGAACTACAAGACCCTGAAGGGAGGCTGCAGTCAGGGCTGGGTGGGGCTCTTCTCCCAGACAACTAGCGACAAGAGGGCAGGGCCTGAAGCTGCACCAGGGGAGGGTTAGGTTGGATGTTAGGAAGCCCTTCCTCACAGAAAGGGTGCTCAGAGACTGGAGTGGACTGCCCAGGACAGTGGGGGAGTCCCCATCCCTGGAGGTGTTTAAGGACAGACTGGCTGTGGCCCTTAGTGCCCTGGTCTGGCTGATGTGGTGATGTTAGGTCATGGGCTGGGCTGGATGAGCTCAGAGGGCTTTTCCAGCCTCAATAATTCTGTGATTCTGTGACATACTATCACAGAGCATAGGTCAAAAAAGGTTGTCTAAAACATGGTTTCTGTGCATTTGTGAGGAGATGACTTCCTTTATTTCATAAACTTCTGTGTCCCTCCTTGGCCAAGCTGCCAGTTGCAGGATCTCCTCCCCAGTATTACATCTGATCTTGCAGTTATTAAACTTTTCTCCTCCCGATTCCTTTCCATGTATTTCTCATGTTATGCTCTTGCTGTAGCCCATGTTGAATCCTTCTCAACACCTGAAAAACTAATTAAAACATTTTTATATTTTGTGATCAATCACCTACTTTCTGCTTTGTGTATGTGAAATAGTGGGGGGTTTTCCACTCAGGAAAAAAACCAGCGTTTTAATTAACCAGCGCAATCTGTTCATATTATTTGGTTAGAATAGCCAAGCACAGTTCTTGAGCACCACTGTCACCGAAAAAGAGGCACAGCCAGTAACATCCCTGGACCCTGTGACTACTTATGAAAAAAATCATAGAATCATAGAACAGCTTTGGCTGAAAGAGACCTTTGAAGATCATCAGATCTAACCTTTTCCTAGCCCTGTCAACCCTGTCCCCCAGCACAACATCTACCCTTCTCTTAAACACCTCCGAGGTGGTGACTCAACCCCCTCCCTGGGCCGTCTGTTCCAATGCTTGACAACCCTTTCAGGAAAGAAATTCCTCCTGGCATCCAACCTAAACCTCNTTTCAAGTAGCTGTGGAGATCAGTAAGGTCTCCCTCCAGCCTCTTCTTCTCCAGGCTAAACAGTCCCAGACCCCTCAGCCATTCCTCGCACAATACAGGTTCCAAATCCTTTAGTAGCTTGGTAGCTGCCTCTGTCTCCTGTCCAGCACCTCAGTGTTCCTTCTATAGTGAGGAGCCCAAAACTGGGCACAGCACACAAGGTGTGGCCTCACCGCAGCTAACTTCTCTTCTTTATGCAAAGGGTCACATTTTCCCAGGTTTTTAACTACGTAATTACTGTACTTTCTAGTACAACCACTGCCACAGTGGAATGCTTCATGGTCAATATTTGCGGTGTTCTGATGACAGTTAAACTACCACACCCACAGAATTACAGAATTATTGAGGCTGGAAAAGACCTCTGAGATCATCAAGTCCATCCCATGACTGCAGTCATGATTCCTGATGAAACTCATGTTTCTCAAAAATGTATTTATGATAAAGATGAAGGAGACAACAGCTTCTCTACAGCTTTCTGCCACACAGAACCTCTCCTCAAACAGGATTAACTGGGATGCTCCTTAAATTTCTTTCTTTCAGCTTCCTGACCTCAGACTTGTCCTTATCCACCTGGCAGTGCAAACTCATGCCTTCCGCTTTGTAGTCATGAAGAGTAATGTTTGAAACGTAGGTACCTGGGAATTACTGTGCTGAAGGAGGGCTCTAGTCTGACTTAGTCCAACATTTTGACTAATAGGGGTCATCTATGAAGCACTCATTAAGTTTGTCTTAATATTTGAAACATGGAGATTTAAATCACTTCAAGTAATTCTTTGTCAACATTAAGAAAAATTCCTAGTCTCAACCACTATGTATCTCAAGAATTTATCTATGTGAAATCTAATCCCTCTGTGACTGCCGTTAAATTTATGGCTTTAGCAAAATGCCGTGCCAAGGATTTCCAAAATCTAATTATGTGTTGTGTGAGAAAAATTATTTTCCTTTTATCAGTTCCTAATTTGCCCCGTTTGAATTTAATAACTACCTCATTTGATTGTGTTATGGGAGAGAAGAAGAAAAGCTCCCAGTTGACCTTCTTTATAGCTTTCATTACTTTTTAATACACTTTCTGTCATGCCTGTTCCTGTTTGTCTTCTTTTCAAGAAAATAAACAAAATAAGAATTTAAAAAGCAATTTATCCTCACCAGAGGTTTTTCTTTGCTTCCATCCTTGTAGACTTCTACAAACCCCATTTCTTCAGAGTCCCTGACGAGATGCAGAAATGGAGAAGTTTTTGCATCTATGTTATTTCATTCCATTCCCTGTATTGTACAACTTCTTTTCTTTTGCAAGCTCTTCTTCCTGCTAGAGGCCATGATTCATGTCCTTACAGTACTGCTCATGTGCCTTTCTGGTACCACTGCAACTTAGAACTCGCTAAGATGAATCACTAATTTCCATTATGGACATAGACCTGGTGGAGCAGGTCCAGAGAAGATACGAGAACAGGCTGAGGGAGCTGTGGTGGTTCAGCATGGAGAAGAGAAGGCTCCATTCAGGGGGGACCTGATAACCACCTTCTACTACCTGAAGGGGACTACAGGAAGGCTGCAGAGGGACTGTTTATGAAGGCCTGGAGTGATGGGCTGAAGGGCAATGGTTTCAAGTTAAAGAAGGGCAGATTGAAATAGGTTGTTAAGAAGAAGTTCTTCAGCAGGAGAGTGGCTGAATGCTGGAACAGGTTGCCCAGGGAGGTAGCTGATTTCCCACCCCTGGAGATATTCAAGAGGAGGCTGGACAAGGCTCTGGGCAACCTGATCAAGTGGAAGATGTCCCTGATCAGTGCAGGGGGGTTAAACTAGGTGCCCTTTGGAGGTCTTTTCCAACCTAGGCCATTCTAGGATTTTATGTTTTTCTCCCCAATGTGCAATATTTATCTGCATTGAGTTTTTGATGCAGTGTCTTTGCCCTAGATTATTCAGCCTTTGGAAAGACACTTACTGTTATCTCTTGAGTCTGAGAAACCCCTAATAACTTTATTGAACAAAATCTTCTGTAGTGAGTGGCATTTTGGGACTGAAGGAAAGAACTCACTCTGGTTTTATACTAACAAATTCCCAAAACTAACTTTCCAGTTTGGTTTGGGTAACTCAAGGTTTTTAAGCACTCATCCACTGCCATGATATCCTGTCCTAGGGTTTCATTGAAATGACTTTAGAGTGCACATTACCTGTGAACCATATGTAGTATAAGTGAGCCAATATAAATTAATGATGTACTTTCTGTCACGTTTATTCCCTATCCCAAATGGCTAGAAAATTTTATTCAGAAACCTTAGGAAATAGAACTAGAAATATCATGTTGAGCTTCAAGTACATCCTGATTCAGGGTACTTTCTGAGTTCAGCATCCTTTGCTTTTGTTCCTATATTCTGCCTTTGAAACACTGGGGAAAGGATGCCAGGCTATCTTCTTCATCATAATGGTAGAAATTTGCTGCAGCTCAGCAAGAAGGCTCTGAACTACTTACATGGATTCCAGGAGAGCCCTTTCCTTGTCCATATTTCACGTAAACACATAGATTACCTTCTTGATTTCTTACATTTCCTAACTCTAAATGCTGGGCTATTTGTCTGATGTGCATCTTACTCCAGATTCACCATAACTCTTATGAATTGATTTAACAAGCTTTGTCATCTGTTTATTTGACTAAAGAGGTCTAAATCTCTGTTTCTGAGCTGCTTCTCAGCACTGAGCACTGGTCTCTGGTGTGACTGGTGCAGGTTTGGTACTAAATCGGGCCCTGCTGCTCCCTTGACAGCCTCATTAACTTTATCCTGAGGTGTGATTTTTGTCAGTAGCCTTTTCTGAACTCAATCTCATCAGTGGATCAATTGTAATTGTGCTCTGAAATGCTCCTTGTTGCGACTACTGAAGCTAAAGTATTTTTCCACTTAGTTTTAGGGACTTGGGTGCAAGTAGTACTTGTTCCTCCTGCTTTACAACCTTCTGACATAAGCAGTTATTTTTAGGTGTGTAACCTAGGTTGTGAACATCTGAGGTATAAAAAGTGCTTACAGAGCAGGAGTATGTCGTTACAGAGTGTGTACCTACAGTATATGAGTGCTCCCATGAATTCCTCATTTTATTCTTCAGTGACACTGGATCTGCTTACTTCCAAGGGCATTTCAGAGTGGCAGTGTGGATAGGATGTAGAGGGCAGCTTGCTGCTGACAACTCTGGCATAAGCAATCCTTGTAACACACATAATGTGGAGAGCACATTATGTGAATTTTCAGTGATAATTAACAGGTTGAGTAACCTCAGCAGTTGTTTATAAAGTACCTGCAGAAGTTGTTCTCTAGGGGGTGGGCATTTTAGTACTGAGCAATTTATACTCTGGCAGATATGCTCTGTAAGCTGCATTTTACCTAGATCCATACCCATGTTAAATTAAAAGTGAGTTTGGTACAAGCAGATTCCCCATAAAAGTATTAGAAGTAGAATCGTTATGAAAGAATGTTCTTGTGATAAAACTGGAACAAATGACGAACTCTACAAATCACAGGGTTTGTGTTTCACATATATGTTTTGCTGGGTGGGGGGAAAATGGGTAAAAGAACTTTTAATTAACACTCTTATGTACCAGCAAAATGGAGCTATTGCAGATGAGAAGGGCAGAGAAAGTCTATTTTGAATATCTAGACTTGTTCTGCTGAGCCTTAAAATATGCCAACATTTGGCGTGTTTTTAAGGATGTTGTGTGAGCATTGGTATATGTAAATATACATATGCATATTTGTATATATAAATATACACATTTGTATATAGAAATCGTGTGAAATTGCTGCTGCAGTAAATTTTATCTTGCATTTCAGGAACTCTGAAAATGTTTTGGTAGGATTAGTGACAAAATAATGTGTATGTGAACAAAACGGCCTGAAAGCTGATCGTACCTTTAGGCCCGAGAGTGAAATCAGTTTGTGAAGTCTTGTGCCTTTAGATGATGATGAAAATGGCCAACATAGTGATCCAGGACTAATGAATGATGTGCAATAAGCCACAGCCTCAGAGGCTCACTAGTCAAACTAGCTAGGTGCAAGGACACTAGGATTTGGGGCGTACTTCTGCTTGGCATAGAACTCCGCATGTTCTGGAATATTTAATACACCTGTACTTTAGTTGTTTGACTTGTGTGGCTGTTGAGGGACTCAGTAAGCAAAGGGAAAGCATCCCCACAGTTAAATCCTAGAAACAAGACATTACAGAGGCTGCTATTGAGACCTACACCTGGCTTTTACTGATGGTTTGCTAGCTCAGAGAGCTAGCCCAGATGGCCAGATTTAACGAGAGAGAAATCAGCTAGGTACAACTGTACTTTGAAATGCTAATAATAACCTTTAATAGATTTCAACTAACAATTGGTGTAATTTAGACTCAGTGCTGCTGCTGAGGTAAGAGCTGGACAAGTTACAGCAAATCAGGCACTGTGATGTGTTTCAAAAGCACTTCCATCAAACCATCTAGATTCCAACAGATACCACTATTGATTATCACTTGTTCTACTGTGAGTGCTAAAGAAGATAGCAAAATGCTCCAAAATACACCAGAAAGGATCATAGATTTTCTTCTTCAGGGTTTTTGCAACTGGGAATAAAAGTGTGCTTCAATGTGTTTGTATGGAAACACATATGAAAGAAAGGAAACGAAGACAGTTGGCTCTATTCTCAGAGGGTGAAGCCTGATAATGTCTCTTCAAATGTCCTAGGGTGAAATAAAGGGGGTTTGTAAAAAGTCAGAGGCATTAAAGCAAAGAGTTGCCACACCATGTATTCAGCAGAACAGAAATAATAATGTAAGTATAGTATGAGTCTTTAAATCCAGTGGCGTTGCTGGAGAAAATGCTGCACATAGATTAAAAAACCTTGATAATTAGAATGTAATTAAATAAATTAGATTTTCCAGTTCTGTTTATTTTGTTGCAACATCCTACAGCGATGGTACACTGACAAAGAAGTGTCCTTTCAGTACAGGTAGGTAAATATCACTTATGTGCTATGTGTGTTAAAACAAAAACCTGTGCTCCACAAGATTTTTGAAGTCCTCCTATTGCAAACTATTAAACATTTAGGCCTAGAGCAGCTATCAACTTTTTGTTGAATAAAGGGGAACATCGCTGAGTTGTATCTTGGAGGTGTAGGCGTGTACCTGTTAGAAGTATTCCAAATCCCTGTGGTGGTATGAAAACAGATTATCATCATTCCTTGTTTATCCTTTGGTTACTAACAGGGGAGAAAAGGCTCTGACTAAGAGAATATTTGGCAATGAGTTTAGAATATGAAGGGATAATTTGATGGGATTTTTGTTACCATGTGATGGTCTGACATGGAAGGTTCTATTTGCCCGCTCAGAGATGCACATGTTCAGGTCTTGTTATAACTCCTAGAAACATAGAATAATCATGGGTGGAAACGTCCTCCAGGATCATCAAGTCCAGCCCTCATCCCAACATCACCCCAACCCCTAGACCATGGACTCAAGTGATCTAGCTACTAATTTTTTAAACACCTCCAGGAATCGTGACTCCAGCACCTCCCTGGGCAGCCTATTCCAGTGCCTAACCACCCTCTTAGTAAAGAGCTTCTTCCTAATATCCATTCTAATCCTCCCCTGACACAACTTGAGGCCATTTTCCTTCATCGTATCAGTCCACATCCCTAAATCCTTTTACCTTGGTCCTGCCTTTCTACTTGACTTTGTCTTTGGAGATGTTTCAGTGGTTATGGGTTGTAAGGTAGACAGTTGGACTTGATGGTTTTGAAGATCTTTTCCAACCTTGATGGTTCTATGATTCTATGATTAGTATTTTGGGATTAAAAAACAGCACCAGCCTTGCTACCACCTCCATTTACGTAGTTGTTAGAGAGCAATAAGATCTCCTCTCAGCCTCTTCTCTAGACTAAACAGCCCCCGTTCCCTCAACTGCTCCCCACAGGGCCTGTTTTCCAGACCTCTCCCCAGCCTCATCGTCCTTCTCTGGACCCACTCCACCACCTCAATGTCCTTCTGATACCGTGGCACCCAAAATTTGGCACAGTACTCAAGGCACTGTCTCACGAGTGCAGAATTTGGGGGCATGATCACTTCTCTGTCTCCTCCTATTTCCTTGGTTCACTGTTATTTTTCTATTCCACTACTACACTTCAGGGCTTTTTTTGATTCTGAATGGCAGAGCAACGTGGTTCCATTGCTGGGGGAACAACCTTCTTGAAAGTGAAGGTAGGAATCAGGCTTTGTTAACTGCTCAAAATAAAGACAAATCAATGTACAGGATGGAAGGAAAGGAAGGAATCCATGGAATGGAGGTTCAGATTGGATACTGGGAAGTACTTCTTCCCAGAAAGAATGGGGAGGCCTTGGAACAGGCTGCCCAGGGAGGGGGTGGAAGCACTGTTCCTGGAGGAGTTAAAAGAACAGGCAGACACGGTGTTTCAGGACATGGTTTAGTGGTTGGGAGTTGTAGGGCAGACAGTTGGACTTGAAGATCTTTTGCAACTCTGGTGATTCTATGATTCATGAAGCATGTGTGCTACAGGAGACCAAAGAACACAGTTTCATGCTGAAGTGCAATGTGGCATTATTTGGTGTGATCTGTGTTTTCTTGTGATCTAAGCCCATTTAAAGGAGATGTGCATTACTTGCCAAGCTTGAATTAACTGGTATTGCTCATGAATATTTATCATGCCACTGATTTGGTTTCTTCTATTGTATTCCACATAGTATTGCTGCTCACCAGATTAGCTATGGAGGTAGAGAACAAAAGTAAATAAAGGCCAGTTTCTAGCCGAAACAAGAAGTCAGGTCAGGTCTTAAAAGTTGCCCCTGCTTGTCTCCATTTGGGGAAGTCTGGGAGGCCTGGAATGAGAGCTGTGAGATATAAACATGATGTAGCACACTAGTGGGGACTACTGCAGAAGTCTATGTATTCACAAGCAAAGTAGAAAAGAGGAATAGGAAGCAGTTAGTCCTGACAACACAAGAACTATGCTGCTACCCCTTAACACTGATTGTGACAAGATTAATAGAAATCAAAGGAAGTGCTCTCTTATTTTATGCTGAGTAATCTACTTGTAGAACTCATTAAGATAAGACAGTCAGAAGTCAAAAGTATAAATGGGTTAATAAAGATACAACACAAATTCAGGGAAATTAAGTCCAGCTACTATTAAATACAGTGGTCCACATGAAAACTTAAAACTCAGAAAGTTTTACCTCGGGGAGCAGCCCCCCTCACAGTCCCTAGTTCCTGGTCTGCAGTGAACACCTCCTGATCAATGACACAGCCACAGACAGACAATATCCTTGATTGCTAAAGATTCTGTCTTTGGGTTGTGCATAGTTCTTCTTTACATGAAGCTATGAATTCATAATTCCTACTGTAGTCACTGTCTTTCATACTTTCTATTGTTTTGGAGTGTGTTACCTACGCCTGTATTGTGAGGGTGCAATGTGTATGTTATCTCTCTTAAACATAGGTGCAGAAGCTTATAAACTGCCATTCTGATGTTCCTGACTGGGAAACTTGCCCTCCACTACACACATTTGGTACTCATACATTATCTTTTGGCTTCCTATCCACATGCCCATCTGTTAGGATGGCATTGTGCCTGCTCACAAGATGGTGTGCCAACTTTACTAGACAATGATGCCAATCAAACGAGAGTTGCTGCAAGTGCTTTCTTTTCTAAAAGTAGCCCCTCTCAAGTGAAAGCAATGCTGTAATGGTGCCACTCATCTCCTTTTTCCTATTTACACCTGCTGACACTTATCCCACAAGACAGTATTAGAATAGTAAAGGAGAGATGCAATGCAGGGTATCTAGATTGTCAACAAATAGAGGCAGAATGACAAGAGCAACTTCAGAAAGGCACTTTGAACACAGGGCATGCTGACCATGCTGATGATGCAGAACCAGAAAGCAGCAGAAAGAAATATATGACTAGAAAGATGTATATCAGAATAAGTGTACTGCTGGGGAGAAATATCATATATATTTGTACATATTTATTTTATATGTATAAACAACTCTGGGAGAGTAACCTATAAAGCTGGAAGGTCCAAGTGCAGGAAATTTTCATTATTACCTGTCAGTGAAAGGTACCTGTTTGACTCAGAAGAAACAGAGCTATAGCTAAACAAACTCTTGTCACCCAACTCACATTATTTGACAGTTTGCTTTAAGATATATAACCAGGGAGGAGTGGAAAAATCCCATTGCTTCCTTTGTTTCCATTTGTTGTATAAGCAAAACATGAGCTCAAGATTTCACATCTGAGTGTCTGGTACTACTTGCCATGTTTTCTGCTTTCTTTTCAAAGAGTATCAGCTCTGAGAGCGTGAGCTTCGGCAGAATGTAGAACATTCCTATACAGTCTGCAAACTTCAACACCAAATTTCTAGATACCATTTTTCAAAGGTGTTGGTGTCTAGAAATTGATTTGAGATGAAACAATGATAGTTATGAATATTTTGAGCACTTGAGCCATTTTCAGATGTTTGTGGACTAGTGACTGCATGTTAAGGCAAGTCTGAAATCTTTGGTCAAGTATATCATCTGTTTCCTTTGGAATCTTTGCTCAGCTTGGAATTTTCCCCATCCTTCAGTGCAGTTAGTAGTACCATATTTTTAAATTGTGAAGTCAAGAGCTAATTATTGAATTTCCATAGCATATGGTAAGAAACTGTGAAGCAGTTCCTGAGGTGCACAAACCCCTCATTATTAATCCGCAGAATTACTGGGGAAAAATTAATCTTACACAGAAATAAAGAATGGCTCTCTGTTCTTACTTATGATGATCATCCTGATACTTGAAAGCTCCTTAATAGCCCATTAACAACCCATTATAGGGATCTTTCTGCTAAGGTGACCATCTCCTATAATGACAGATGTAGGTAAAAAGAATACAGCTTCATAACCTTCAGGTTAGTTTGCAGTTGATACAGAATGCATTCAAATGGCAAGAAAAGAAAAAAACTGGGATTATTCTTTCCAAGAACAAGCTGGGGAGAAAGAAAATGAAAGCTGACTATTGGACAACTACCTTTGCACTATTGAAGTACAGTGCAACCCATAAAGAAATGTTTATCCAGACTTGAAATGTGTGAGTGAAGTACTGCAACAGAAGTTAAAATTCAGCAGCCTCTGAAGATACCATTTCTTGTAGCTCTTCGATTTGTTGTCAATCATTTTTGCTATGGAATATTGATGCGGCAAAACCAAACAGGTGTGGAAAAAGAGAATTTGAACCCTTACAGTTGACACAGCCCGCAAGAACCGCTCAAGATGAAACAGTCACAGAAGGTGAAGTGAGCTGCCTAGAGTGTCCAGAAAATAAAATATCAGATCTAGAAATATAATTCTGAGTTCCAGTCACCTGGGTCAAACCATTACCTTTGGAGGGCAATAGGATGGATAATGTTTACTTAGCTAATATTTTGAAGTGAGTGGACATGAGTAGGTAGTTATGGGACACAACACCTCTACAGAGATAAAAGGGTAATAGTCCATGAACTCTTACTGGCACTGCAAAGTGAAATACAAAGTTTTACATTTATAGTTGAACTTGTTCTAGAAGCTTGTTTGATGTTATATAAACACACTGTTTGTTCACAACTAAAGATATTTCACAATGTAAGAGCACTCTTAGTCATTGAAAATGCATAAAATCTCTTGTTACTTGAAAAATATCTGAATGCCAACTTTGAAATGTCACTTACAGAGAACAATAAGAGTCAATCATTTACCCAGAAAAGCTCAAACAAATTATCATTTTCATCCAAACAATTTAAGTCAAGAACTCTCGGAAGAAGAGATAGGTGAATGTTTCTTTGGAAAGTATAATCTACCATAACCCCTGACCTTCCGCTGTCTCATTCAGCCTGCTCATTTAAGGCAAAAGCAGCTCCGATCTTCTAAGGAAGTCTTGAATCCACAGTGTGGCAGAATTATTGGGACATGGGATTAATACACTGTAAACAAGATTTATCTTATCCCAGATCATGGCAAAAGACTGCTATGCAGAACTGTAAATTGTCGTGAAGCTGTCTCCTTAATCCTGCCTGCGTTCGTTTTTATTCTATTTCTCACTGTTCTTTCAGTCATGTCTGCAGATTATTAAAAGTAAGAGCCTGGGAAAATGCAGTCTTTTGAGCTGTGAGCTGTGGCACTGCTGCAGAGTATGGATAAATG
>VZRI01007958.1:57169-159669 GCA_013397515.1 Upupa epops
AAAGTAGGGCTAAAACCCCTCCCCCCCCCCCCCCAGTATTTACCTTAGTGTTTCCTGGCATAGTGTTGGGTGTAATTGTGCTGTTAGCTGCCAGGCCCCAGGTGAGATGGGAGGGGATTTTGCCTCCTCTATCATGGTTTGACAACTTTTATAGAGCTGAAGGAACACTTGTTTACCAGAATGTCAGGCTGGGAAAACTGGGAGGTTGGTAATGAAATCTGGTTTGTTAAACTCTAATCTTCATTTCCATTTTAACACTTCAAACCTTCTGGTTTGTCAGCAAGAAAAAAACAAAGTAATGGAAAGAACAAGAGAGTTGCATTCAAGGCAAAGGAGGAGTGGGAAGTTTGTTCATACAGGGTTAAGGGAGAGACACACAGGATACTGTGCTATAACCAGAGCTTGGAGAAGTCATGAACTCACTCAGGAGAGGAAGCAGAGGACACCTGCTTCCAGTTCAGCAGTTGCTTAAGCACAGTGTTGTTTCTAGGTCTGTTTGCCACAGCTGTCTGTGACTTTCTAGGAAATCTCCCTGTCCTTCCCTGGAAGAAGAGCACTTCCCTCAACCCCAGCTTCTGCTTTATAATCTTCTTTCTATTAGCCTGTTACAACAAGATAGCAGTCCATTATCATTTCAGTTTGTCTGCTCTTTAAGACAGAAATCATAGGATCATTAGGGATCGGAAGGGACCTCGAGAGATCATCCAGTCCAATCCCCCTGCCACAGCAGCACACTGGTTGGGATTGAATGAGGCAGAGACAACTGATCGGGGTGAATCAGAAGCCATTTATTCTACAAAATAGCTGGGCTTATATACCATACAGTATTCTTTAACAAAAACCTTCCACCAGTCATTTGCTTTCACAATAATTGGAAGTTATAAATTCAGTTAATCCAGGTAGTTGGCAGACTAGGTTACATGACATTTTATCTTATCTACTCAACCGGCTCTGTCTACTCCTTCAGCCTCATTCTGTTTACATTCTGTCTTAGCCAGGGTCTCAGATTTATTCCTTCCTCACTAATTAACACTGCCCTGCTTTCTGACTTTGTCTTCAGAGTTCCCACAGACACCTAAACCAAGATGCACAGGAACACATCCAGGCAGGTCTTGAACGTCTCCAGAGAAGGAGGATATTTGACAGGATGGCCTAAAGGCCTTCACAGTGTCAATTTCCCACAGCAGGTAGCTAACACAGCTTCTCCTGTTGACAGTACTAACTTTTCTTGGTAGGTCCTGCACAGCTGCTCTTCTCAAAGCAACAACATCCCTTTACAGATACCTGGGTTTTCCCAATATTTTCTTCTTGCTTGCTGGGATTTTATGGATTTCCCATTCCTGAGTTACAGCTGTCTTTCCTCCAGGGTAGTAGACTACCTCCATAAGAACCTTTGCCTGCTATTACTTGTCAGGCAATTGTTACAGGCAGGATTTCTTCTGAGCCTCATTGAGAGGCTTCCTTTCACTATTGAAGTACAGCGCAACCCAGTTAGTATATCATTTATAGGAACCTGTTAGGAATGATGCACTACCCCTTGAAAACACAATGTAATTCATTGCAGAAGTAAGTCATTAAATGGAGATAAAAGTCTAATTTGCACAAATGCATAATTATTGCCAGATTATTACAATTTTCAAAATCTCTAATGTATCCAAGTGATTTCTGAAAGTGGGGATGCAGCTTCTCTGTCATGTACATGGATTTGGAAATTTTCCCTAACCATTCTCGTATCTTCCACTGCTATTAGGGGCCTCTGAGAGTGACCTGCCAGTACCTGAAGGGGGCTACAAGAAGGCTCTAAAGGGACTGTTTATGAAAGCCTGTAGCGATAGGATGAAGGACAATGGCTTCACATTAGAGAAGGGCAGATTTAAACTGGGTGTTAGGAAGAAGTTCTTCAGCAGGAGGGTGGCTGAACACTGGAACATGTTGCCCAGGGAGGTATTCAAGGGGAGGCTGGACAAGGGGAGGTTCTGGGCAACCTGGTGTAGTTGGGGATGTCCCTGCTTACTGCATGGGTGTTTGGTCTGGATGGCCTTTGGAGGTCTCTTCCAACCTGGGTCAGTCTATGATTCTATAATCTATTTTATATTTCCTTCTGTAGGGTTTATATGCAGCTCTGTAACAGTACAGACTAGCATGATGATGGATCTTTAATTATTAGGCCAATGTCAAACTGGACCAGCTGCAATGCATGTTGTTGCCTGAGTAGGGAGATTTTACTCCACTTTTGTAGAAGTTTGTTTTATGATTAATTATATTAATGCCATTTGAATTAATTTATGAAAGATGAAATATATCTAGTGTTGACCAGGTGGCTTTTGCCTTATGATTGCCCATGGGATTGAAGGCTGGTGCCATAGTGGATGGAAAAGCATAGCTGAGGGATGGAGCAGGAAGTGGAGCAGGATGTTCTCATGAGTCAGCTAGTCCATACTTTTGTGAAATCTTGCAGGGATCTTGTACACCAGAGCAGATCCTGGAGCAGAGCAGGTTTTTGGAAGAGAGGAGGCACAAGTTTGTCTCATTCTATTTATGCCTGCTCTAGCACCTTGCAGGCTTTAGCCTCAAATGCTTCACAATCAGATTTGGACTAGATGCCTCTGCCTTCTTAGTGACACCACACTAAGCACATTTGGGAAACTTATTTTCACAGAAGCTGCTTTTTAAGGTTCATGTAATAACAGAACAGTTTTGTACACTCTCTCATTGGTTTATGTTTGCCTTTACACTCAGGGACACACTACTAGATGTTCCACGGACAATTTAATGTGTTATTAATTCTGCAGGTGAGCCAAGAGGAATGAAAGCAATAAGGCAAAGAGATTAGCAGTTAGGATAAATCAAAGATATAAATTGTGTAAATTTGGATCTTTTGCACTCTAAAAGAAGAAATCAAGGTACCATTTATAGAATATCAATTTTAGGAAAAGGAAAGCCATGGTCTTCAAGGTGGAAGTGGATGGAGTGAGAAAACTCAGTGGCAAAACAGATTTTTAAATTAAAAAAAAACCCTAAACTGTGCTGTGGTCCGTTCCTGTTACCACACTTTGAAAGCATTGCAGAGTTGGGGAAGAACCTAAAAGTAGCAGTCTGGAATGGTTCAGGGATTTCAGCAACTTCATTACAGAAAAGGAAACGAGGAAAATGAAATCCATGAAGAAAGAAAATAAAAGCTTACTGGTGTACTTGAAATTCTGAAGGAGCAGAAAGCACTGATGTTTATTAGAAAACACTTTGTGCCAAATGCAGGTAGATTGTGATGTGGAGTACTGCTGGAAAAAAAGTAAGAATGGAAGTTATGTTTACAGATGGAGTATGATGAAAAAAGAACCAACAGAATAAAATAATCTGAACATGCCAAAAGATGTGTAATAAATGAAAGAGGAGTTACAAAGTTCTGCAGAGGAACAGATGATGTGAGACACGGTCTTTTTATTAGGGGCTAGCTCAATCTAAAGGCAGCAAGGTATTGCCTAGTGTTGTGTTGGAGCTTCCTAGTGTTGTTTGAGCTGTAAAAAATTATCTGGGCAGCTGAGTCCCTCCCCTGCATTTACCCTGACACCTAGCTGCTGCTGCTTCTTGTGCTCAGAGGCTCTTCCCTCTGCTGGAAAAGCAGCGAGCAGGGATTAGTCTCACTAGATCCAAGAGAAGTCTTTTTGCCTCTCAAACTGAAATTAAAATTTTATTATATCTGATAGTAAAGCATCATATCTTGAAGACAAATAATTAAATTGCAATCTCAGCTAATTTGAAAAGAAATGTATTATCCTACATGATCATTGTGGATGTTGGGAAAATTTGGAAATGTGAAGTGCAGAGACCCATGCTAGCAGAAAAAAACCCAACTCAATAGCCATTAGCTATTCAAAATCTCACTATTTTAAGTTTATTTATGTATAAACACTGTGAAAAGTTTTCCCTCTGTCCACATAGGTTGTTGTCACCAAACTAAGTTGCGTGGTGGAAAATTCCACCCTCAAAACCTTAGATGGTCACTGTTTTGACTAACAGAGTCGTAACAGTACAGCTTCCTGATTGCTCTCACTGAGCTGCGAAGACAAATCAATGGGAAAGCCTGACTCCACTGGTTAGCAGTACTGTTAACCCCAGATATTCCAAAATTTAAAGGCCAACTTAAAAAAATAAGTCACAGAATCACAGAATTGTTTAGGTTGGAAGACCTTTGAGATCATTGAGACTAAGCATCAACCCAACTGTCCCAAGGGCATTACTTGTATCAATACAGATTCCTCATATAAATGGCTCAATCTTAATGAAGCAATAAACATGGGCTTCTCTTCATTTCCTTGTGATTTCTGAGTACAAGTTGGGGAAGGTTTCTTTTGCATATTTCAGTCTTTTTTTTCTTCATCAAATTAAGTGTAGAGGTGTATCCTCTTCTTCATGTCAGAAACTCAGTGAGTTCAGTGGGTAGGGCATTTGTCTGTTACATTTCTGATTCTGCCCAGCCCTGCAGAGTGATGTGCTTTAGCAATTTTCCTATATTTACATGCTTTGAAAAGTTATCTGCATCCAGAAGATTTTCTTCTATCACAAGAAAGCATATTTTGAGTCCTCTCAGGTACACCAAGGAACCACAAGAAACACTGGGTAGTTTTTTAGTGTCATCTCTCCTAATCCTTGGCATCATTTCTCAGACAGCCATTTTATCTACTGTTATAATGCTTTGCTTAATATTTATGTCTTTTATATTTACATAATCATTCTCTTGGATTTCAGTAGAAGTTTATGCAAGTGTTAAACATGTTTTGAAACATTTTTCTCCATTTAATTTCTCTTCTAAAAGAACCAATAACAACCTTCCATTCCCTGAAAGAAGCCTGTCACAAGGCTGGGGAAGACTGTTCACAAGGACAGGGAACTATAGGATGAGGGCCCATTATTTTGAGCTGGAAAGGGATAGATTTAGTTTGCAAATCGGGAAAAAGTTCTTTAATCTGAGGGGGGGGAAAGAACCCTGGAACTGGTTGCCCAGGGAGGTGGTGGAGGCCCCATCCCTGGAGTCATTCAAGATCAGACTGGATGGGGCTCTGGGGAATCTGATCTGGTAAGTGATGGCCCGGTTTGTCTTAGGGAGGTTGGACTAGATGACCTTTGGAGGGCCCTTCCAACCCCGTGATTCTATGATTTTGAATCTGAAGTCTGTGTTTTATATTTCCTAGTCAGTTCTCTTTACTTAGCCCTGGAAAACATTTTTCATCTTTCCATCCCAGTGAACAATGTGTTTGTGTTTCTCTTTCTGCATCTTGGGAAGAAATTTGGAACAGTGTTCATTACTCCAACTTTTTTCCTTGAGTTTTTGGTTCTGACTTGGGTTTTTGCTTAGTTTATCTTAAGAACTTCCCCTAAAAGAGGATTTCAGAGAATGATAACTATGACTCAGTAATATTACCTTTATTTTTCATTCCTCACCCTTAGGAAATAGAGCTTCAATTTTTGTTATTAACTGTGTAAGTTTCTGTAGATTATGAGGAACATATAAAATAGTTTTGAACCTGCCTCTCTAAATCACTGCTGCTATTGGTGAAGAGAGGGCTTTGTTTCCAAAAAGCTTTTGTTCTCCCTCTAAGTGAAATCACTCAGAGCATTTTACATGTGAGCTACAAACTAACGGAGTTTCTCCTTAGCAACTGCAGTCTCTGCCAGCGTACAAGATGCATTCTGAGATTTGAATATGCAAAATGACTAGGTCAGGCTGTCTTGAGGATATAAAAAATCTTGGATGAAGTAAAATTTTGCCTGAAATTAAATTTGTGGAAAATCAAATATCTGTTATTTAGTTCTAAACAGATGTTGAAAAGGTTTTCCTGGATGCTGGCCTTATTGGTAGTATGTCGTTTGATCTGAAGCCAACTAAGAAATCTGGATGTTAGTCTGGATTTGGAAATTTTCTTTAAATAAACATATTAGCTAAGTATGTAAATCTGCTTATCATCACTTACGGAATGTTGCCAGAGTAAGAAACATCTGGAGCTCGGTATCAGCTAACTTATTAATTCACATTTTTAGTATGCTTCATCCAGAGTATTGCAGGGCTCTGTTATCTCAATTGCTTAAGTCAGCTTTATCTTAAAGGCAATTAGTTGTAAGTTCTGTTGTTTACAGCTAGACTCGTATGCAATCCATGGAGTATAGTTTTATAGGCCCGGTTACTTAGCTCTCTGAAGCTGCCCAGAAGCAGGCCAATACACACTGCGGTACGAGGAAATCAGAGCTAAGTGTGGCTTTGAATCACCAGCGCTTTCCTTCACAGGAGACAGGTTCTGAAAATTAATTGTTACTGGTTAGGATTCTGAATTACACGGGCTGGTTTATCTAACTGAACTCATCACTGTGTCATTCCAAGAACGGATTCTTTGACCTGTTTTTGCTAAGGATATAAGTACAGATATCAATACAGCCTCTCTCCATAATGCTTCCTCAGCTTTATGACCCCATTTCCCCTTAAGCTTAAAAAAGGTCCTCAATCTAGTTCAACTTTTAAATCTCCAGCAAACCATTTGCACGTTAACATTTTCGCAACTGATGGCTGTGGGATGTATTATAGAGGGCACTTTTTCTAGCACAGATGATTGGTTTTACTACCTTGTAGTTATTGAAGTGAGAGTGGATGAACCTTCATATGCGAAAAGCCTGGTAAATGAAGAAAACAAGTTGTTTAAGTAAATAGTATTTATTGATGCTGAGAAATCCTATAGTGAACTAAGTCAAAGCCTTAGAAACTTCCCAAGTGAGCATGGGATTTTCACTTCTACACAATTATAATCGAGTCTGTCTAGCTCTCCTGTAGTGTTTGGCTGTGCAGTTAACTATGAAAAAAGTACATAACTATCTCTCTGTATGAATTGATAAACACAGTTCTGAAACTCGGGTAGCAAGATTTATTTTATGACTATAAATAGCCTTTATTTGCAGTTTTTACAGTGAAGTTTGATGATAATCATATTATTAAAGTAAAACCTTGCAGACGTGCTGGAATTCAGGAAATACATGAGCTCTAAATAATATCCTAAGCAGATCCAGCCCTTTCTAGGAACCTGGTAGCACTGTAAGGTAGTTCACTTTTGTGGCTGGTTTATACAGATGCGTAGCGAGAAGACAAGGGAAAAGAGTCACAGGCTTGGAGAGGGGAGATTAAGGTTGGACTGTTACAGTTTGAAAATTATCAGGTCTTGATTTTGGTGCTTTTATGCCTAAAGAGTGTTTTATTTTGAAGCTAGATATAGCTTTCCCAGCAGACCCCTGCATCAGTGTCCTGACCCTACAGGTGGACAGAATCTACAAAAATTGTTTTCTGCAATTCTTCTTGTGCGCGTCTTGTAAGACAGATTGCTCAGCTGGGCTGAGAACTGCCTCGTGCCACCTGCCTTGGCAGGGGTTGAGCAGGGGCTCTAGGCTTAGCTGTCCTACTGGGTTGGTGGACAGCTACATCTCCCCAGCCCAGCTCCTGGCAGCAGGCCAAAGAGAGATGTTTCTGTAGCCCCCTTTGGTAGGGATAAGGGCCTGGCCTAGCCGCTCTACCAGAATGGTGGAACTGCAGTCATCCCCTCCCTGAGAAGAGCCTGGCCCAAGTTGCTGCATCTTTGCTATGGTAGTGGGCTGAAGTAAGAAGCCACTGCTCCCATGCACTCTTCTCTCAGCTGGATCACCTTTGAAGATGCTAGACAGCAGTGAGCTCTTAACCCTCTCCCTCCCCTGGAGCCTTAACCACAAGGGAGAAGAATAGCGGGGAGCAAGCCCTGAAGCAGGCCTTCCTACCACAACAGGCCTTTCCCCCACGTGACCAGCGCTGTGTTGCCTCTGTCCCCAGCTGGATGCTGTATGCTCTGCCACTGAGAGGCTGTGAGAAGATTTTGATAAGAGAGAGATCTTAAGTACTGATCTCCTAAACCTTTGGCAAACACAGAAAGACTTGGGGATCTGTTGTATTCCTATCTGAGATGCTGTTATGGCCTGAAGATAGGCGAGTATCTGCTGGTCCTAGACCCATTATGAAACTCTCCAAAGATACAGAGGAATCAGAAGCAAGCCTGCAATGTCAGAAAGGGCTGACATCTGCATGAGGATCGGAAAAGGAACTTTTCCACAATAATTATGATATAAGAGGGCCTCAGAAGAACCTACTGAGTTCTATGCATGGAGGGGATGGTTGNCCCAAACTGATTTAGACCCTTGCTCTAACCCATTACATGGACATTAGGAAACAGTTCTTTCCTGTGAGGGTGCTGAGATGCTGGAACAAGTTGCCCAAGGCAGATGTGGCTGCTCCAGCCCTGAAAGTGTTCAAGGCCAAGTTGGATGGTGCCCCGAGTAGCCTGATCTAATGAAGGTGTCCCTTACTATGCAACCCTTCCAACCCTGGCCATATTGTGATTCTATGAAGTACTCCTCAAAGTTGTGTGAAGTCATGGTACCATATCTGTGACTTGTGTCATTGAGCAGAGCAAAGAACAGTTCATGGTTGCGTGGAGCTCAATGCAGCATCTGTCAACATAAATGTGGTCTTACAGACTGACTATAATCATCATGTTACTATTTCCCATTCCTTGATTCTAAGCAATGATTCTGGATCAAGGATTGCTCTGCTGCTGTTTCTTGCTGTTACTTGTCATTACGGGAGGGAATCCTGAACTGGACTTGGGTACCCTTGGGGCTGCCCTAATAACAGTATTCAAAATAATTTGGAAATATAATGAAGGTGATGATTTCAGTTTCTGGAGATGATTGTTCTTGCTTCTGCTCTATTGAAAGTTACATTACGGGGAAAAGAGTGCACCCAATTTTTATACATAAATGGAAAAATGAAAACATGGTGAATCTGTGACAGAATTGTGATAGTAACAGAGCAGAAAAAGCTTGTGGGTATGAGCTTCTGTTACCAGTTAAATGATCATTCTGTTTGTGTTTTAATAACTGGAGTTGCTTCACAACATGCCTACTGTGTGACTTAAGCTGTTGCAAATCCTTTCCCTGACTCAAATCAATTAGGAATAGAGAGTATCAGTGAATATTGGTGTTTGCGTGCTTTAAAATATAGTGGCACTCCTTGTCCAGAAAGTGTTTACATTAGAAGAGACATTTTTCAATAGACCAGACAAAATCGAACTGGAGGGCAAGAAATTACTAGCGCAGTGTGGAAAAAGTGTTTCCTACACAAAGCATACAAAGTGTATTCATCTGTTATTATATCCAGTAAATCACACAGGACATTACTTACGTGTCACGTACCTACTTGCTTTATTTCCTCATAATGAGACATGTTTCTATAAAATATATTATGATTTTATACTGAATCTCAGTTTTGGAGTAGAGAAATCTCCATCCTCTGAGATCTTCAAGGTTAGGCTGGACAAGTCTTTGTGCAACCTGATCTAGGTGACCATGTCACTGCTCACTGCAGGGGAGTTGGACTGAATGCTCTTTGGAGTTCCCTTGAAAACCAGGGGATTCTGTGAAATGTATCTCATATTATTTAAAAAATCATTTTCACAGGCATCTTAGTGCTGGAAAGACTAGTGGAACCAAAGCAACCTTCATGCTGGCTTCCTTACATACAGGCAAAATAAATTTAACAGGGAACAGCACTGCTATTTTCTGTTGTGATTTTATTTAATTAGCATTATTTCATGGTTACTGGGTTGGGTTGGTGATATGTCTGTTATTGTCAATCAGGTGAGATACAGCAGTGTGCACAGGCTGAAACATGTTCTCTGAGTCACATTACACCCCTGTGTGGGCTTCTCTGCACTTATGTTGGGTTGAACCCTCTCTTATTTCCCCATCTTCTTTCTTTAGAAAGTGAAGAAGCTTACCCAAATTGTACAGGGAAGCTAATAAATATGATGTAAAGAAACAGCTGCCTGAAAAGAACAAAATCTGTGATACCATTAATATCTTCTCACCTACTTTGGGTGAAAGACATGAGCTGTCTGGTGCTCTCCTCCTTCTCCTTTGTATAATAGGAGAAGGTGAATCGTTAGTCGGTTACATGAGGAGTGCATCTCAGGAGTATACTCTGCATGAGGGAGACTAACTGAAACATGTACTGTTAGGAAAACACCATTACACAGGTAGTGAAATGCCTAGGAATACTGTTTTAGTCCCTAGAAAACCAATTGTGTGAGTGTAAGCAATCCCCAAGGTAGCTTTTAGGCTGAATTTTGACAGAGATGTTCAAACAACTTCCATGGAGCACTGCAAAGACAAGTCCTATTTCTAATGCCATTGGGGGTTACAGAGTAGTGTTTGGTGAGAAAAACCACTTTCACTGACACAGAATTTAATCACATTCATATATCATATATTGAAAAGGCAGGAAAGGGAGCACCTGGGATGGCAGCACTCAGGAGGAGAGCTGGTAGTGGCAATAAACTGTCCCAGCCTTCCCCTGAAGTGAGCTGGTTGTTCTAACCTAAAATAATCCCTTCAGGGTTGCAGTAAGTGCCAGGGACAGCATAACCTGGCAAGGCCATACTAAACCCAGGTGTTTCTGGTGTATGTTGAACTGGAAGACACTTAATCTTCCCTAGAGAGAAGGAACAGTTGGCATCCTACAACCCAGGACACCCTGACAATTAAGTTTAGAAGACAGCAGTAGTCAGGATGCTGACAGCAAGACAGCTCAAGGTCTGTGTGGCCCCTATCCTGAGGTGTAACAATACCCCCATTGTAATAATGAAAATCACACACATGGGTCACACAGACCCTGACCTCAAAGCCCCTCCTGAGCATGCTTAAAGCAGGGGCACTGCTAATTTAATTTGAAGCAAGGAATTAGTTAGCAAATTAGCTTTAGGAGTTAGGTTGTGATCACCAGTAGAAACTTGATAGGAGATGAATTTATTAATTATGCTAGCTGTATGTATTGTATACATGAATGAATGCTTTCACACTTCGGGGAGCTCTGGGGCCAAATTCTTCTCAGCAGTGTCCAGTGACAGGACACGGATAACCACAGCAAACTGCTAAGTGGGAAATTGAATTTAAACTCAAGGAAATACTTCTTTACAGTGAGGGTAATGGAGTGATGGAACAGGCTGCCCAGAGAGGTTGTATAGTCTCCATCTCTGCAGACATTCAAAATGCTTCTCAGTGTGTCACCTTCTTTAGGTACTCTAGGACATCAGCCTCTAACAGGGGGTTGGACTAGATGATCTTCATAGCTCCCTTCCAACCTCTGACAATGTGTGATTCTGTGATCTCAAAGTGTTGAAAAGGAAGGTATTTACTGGATTTCAGGAAGAATTTCCTTGAGTTCTTATACTGATAATAGACCCTCTTTCTCTGATACGTCCCTCAGCACAGAAAATTTGGGACTAAAATGTTCAGATGGAGTTTTCTCAGCTATATTATTATTTCTCAGTTATATTATTATTTTTTTTTAAGAATAAAAAGTAGTAGGTTTCGTTGAGTCCATGGAAGACATTTGTTGTGGATCTATCATGTGATTGTGTAGAGGAATGTGTAGTAGCAAATAACCAATGAATCATACTTTCTAAACAAAAACCAACATACAAGAAAGATCAAGGTTCATTATGCTTCATGTACTATCAAAGAAAAATGAACCAGCAGATGCAATGCTAGTAAATTCATGACAGACTGTCACTGATAGAGTGGTCAGACAGGCTGGAACAAAATAACATTTATCTTTTACAGATCAAGGATTTTCCAAGAAAAGACATGAAAGCTGGAATGAGGTTGTATGGGAAGTGATGCACCTTCACTGTCAATAGCAGGCAGATGAGCAGTGCGCTGACAGAAGGTAAGCACAAAGTTCATATTTGATAATTTATTGCTAGAAGGCATGGAATTCTTCTCAGTTGTTCATACTTTTAAAAGCAAGATTGAGCAAGAATCAGTGTTCAGCACCAACTGACGATGCCAAGTAATTTTTCAGAATTTACTGTGTGGAACAAAATCATTTAACAACTCAGAATACCCCGGGGCGTGCACTGTGTACTCAGAAACATCAGTGAGGTCCTTCTACCATTTCTTTTCCTTTTTGTTGAAAGGTGGTTTTCTCTTAGACCTAATCTTACGGAGTTTTTTTGAGGGACATTCCTCAGTATGGTTTAATGTTCTTGACAACAACAGGTTTTCTTTGGTCATTAGAGGAGAAGAGTTCATTCACACCAGTAAAAAAAATCTTCCTGCCCACCCCTGCCTCCAAGTGGACAGTACCTTTGAGTTCAGGAGGAATGCCATACCAAAATATTAGATAGTTTTTGTGTACTTTGGTTATCTACCAAGCTTTTAATTATCCCTGCCCACTGTACTTCTCCTGCAAATGTGGGAACAAGGTAAAAAGTAATTCTGACAGGTAGGGTTTTAGTTTGATTCAGAAAAATGATGAAAGCATTATTTGCCTTTGAGTTTCTGCTGTGCAGACTAACTCATCTCCTCGCTCACATCAGTGTGTTTCTTTTGTAGTATTAAATGTAAGTAGGAATCAGCTGAATCCAGTGGTAGCTCTAATGTGTACTCGTTGTATTTATACTAGGAAAAGGCAATCACTGAAAGCTGTGTAAAACAAGTAGAAGATAAAACTGGTGGTCTTATAAATCTGATTTTATCCAAAGATTTCAACTTCAAGCAAGGACTTGCAGAATAGAAACCCACTTTACTCCTAAAATAAATATTGATTATTCTTCAAAAATATTAGGGCACTTTAAAGGGGGGGTTTGTTTGCTGCCGGCTATCTAAAGTGCATGGCTGCTGTTATGAAGAAATCCAGTATAGAAAGACACTTTTCTGATGAGAGCTGAGTAAACAGTGAGTTCATTGTGTTTCATTTGCAGATCATTACATTTGTGATAACCCTGTTGAAACACTGATTCCCCACTGTACTTATGGGATGCGATTCTCTCTTTGCAGTATGGCCATGTCCTTTCAATGTAGTATAGCCACGTCCTTTCAATATATATTGTCACACCCCTGACAAAATGGAGTTGAGGGTGATGACAGAACCAGAAACATCTGGGCCATGGAAACAGAAAAGCCAAGTGTCAGATAGCAATCAATGCATCACTTTGGGCAATTATGCTGAGGAAATGAAAGTAGTTGTATGATGTCATTTGCAGATGATCAGGCTGGTGAAGGGAGTCAATGGCTGCTTCCTTTAGGCTGTTACTTAGATGTCTGTGCAGATGTCTGTCCCAGAAATGCCACACACTCAGGAGAAGCTGTCAGCTCCCTGAGGTCCCACCCCTTTCAGATGAGATAGAAGAGGGCACATGCCCTCCGGCAGTGCCATCCATTAGAACAATCTGTGTAAGCTGCACTGTGAAGAAATGAGCAAACTGGAACAGAATGAAACATGAATTGTAAAGCATGGAGAAGTTCTCCTTCCAGTCAGTTTAAGCTTCCTGGCTCAGTCCAGTTCTGACACCTCTCCAGTGACACGTAACTTACTCTGTTTTGCCAGCTCTGTCCTTTCTCGTTTGTCCATATTTACTTCTTTGTCATTTCAGCTCAGACTATTTCCCTTCTCTGTGTTTTCTAGTGCAATTAAAGTCACTCCAGTCCTTTTCACATCATATGAACTAATCACTTGCCTATATTTCTCTTGCCTGTTTGGCTAATTATTCTCCTATGCCACAATTCAGCACTGTGCTCTCCCTTCTTAGTGCTTCCCACCCCCACCATTATTTATTAATGGATGGCACAATTCTTCACCAAGAACCTCAACATATCTTAAAGACATTCAATAATTAAGCCCCACAATGAGCCTATAAAGGCTGCAATTATATTATCTATTTACCAGATGGCTAACCAGGAACAGACAGAAGTTAGGGAAATTGCCCTGGGTTAAAAGTTGGGGAAAGGCAGCACTGGGAATAGAATCCAGAGTCAGTTGAGTTTCTTTGCCAAAAGACTGTAGCACTACAAAGTACATACACCAGCTGTTGGGGAATCATGGGGCTGGCCCAGGATTGTCCTGTTCTAGCTAAGAGCTTAAGATCTATTATTGAATAGATTTTCAAACTCAGCCCTTGCTCTTGCTCTTTTCTTTCCTAAAGGGATAAGAGAAACATCTGAACTAAAGAACTTAAAATACAGGTCTGCTCATGTTTTCAGGTCTCTCCTGTACTAGTGCCACAGCTTACTGAGGTCTATGGATAGATGGATTTTTTAATTCTAAAATGTGTGTTAACAGCAAAACTGTTTGAAGAAAAGGTCATTGTCTGTCTGTCTATCAATCTATCTATCTATGTTCCTATCTTGGTGTGAGCCAGTCAGACAGCCTGTCCATAGCATCAAAAAGCCAGACTGGATTTGTTATCTGTGTGACCATCTGGGCTACATACTGACTTTGCTGTCACCATTAAACAGATGACTCGCACTTTGTAAATAGTGACTTGAAGGGGGTTTTGCTAGAGCTACTTGTCTTATGAAGCTGGCGAATTCTTAAGCAGTCCTTGTAAGATTAGGTCTTGATGTCAATGTTCATCTATTACCACATGTATAACCTCCTTTGCTATGTAGAATAGTGAACAGAGTATAACCCTTACCACAGGCTGTATGTCTGCAGCACATTTCTGGAAGCATTGACGTGGTGCTCTCTTCTAATGAAATATTTTAGGTTCATTTTAAGCCTTTGGAAGGGGTGACAGCGTTACACTGCAGACTCTCAGCCATTTCATGATCATTTAATACACTGTGATCTTGAAATCTCATTTTGCAGTAGATATTCTTCATTTCCATGCTGGGAATTAGTCTGTTCAGGATAATTCTTATGATGGGCAAAGTACTCAGTCTCTGCTGCTAAAACTGCAGGATGAGGCATGATTACTTCTGTAAAGGTTGGTCCCAGCACCAAACATTTTGTCCCTGCTCTCACTGTCCTACACTGCAGTGGGCCTGTGGGAGGAGAGCTGGCATGCAAAGTATTCTCATAGTGCAGCTGGAAACATGAGAAAATGCTTTTTGATCCATTTGCCTTTTGGTTTTGATGCTAGCCTTCATCTGTCTGTGAGCTGCTGAAAGCCTTCCAGTATGAACAGAGTGCCAAACTGTTGGTATTCCCAGCACATTCCTGTATCTTCAGGAATTAGTACATCCCAGTGCCCAAGGAGATGCATTGCAGTAGGACTGTGTCCAGTTTTGGACCCCTCACTACAAGAGGGACACTGAGGTGCTGGAAAGGGGACATAGGTGGCTACCAAGCTACTAAAAGATTTGGAACCAGTGTTGTGTGAGGAACAGCTGCTTAGCCTGGAGAAGAGGAGGCTAAGAGGAGACCTTATTGCCTTCTACAACTACTTGAAAGGAGGTTGTAGGGAAGTGAGGGTTGGACTGTTCTCCCTAATGGCCCGTGATAGGACACAGGGAAATGGTGTTAAGCTGCACCAGGTGAGGTTCAGGCTGGATGTCAGGAGGAATTTCTTTCCTGAAAAGGTTGTCAGGTTGTCTCATTCCCAGGGAGGGGGTTGAGTCCTCATGCCTGGAGGTGTTTAAGAGAAGGGCAGATGTTGTGCTGGGGAATAGGGTTTAGTGATGCTGATAGGGCTAGGAAAAGTTTGGACTCAATGATCTTGAAGGTCTCTTCTAGCCAAAACTGTTCTATGATTCCCTGATTCTATGACTAGTTGCAGGATCTTGCATACATTTAGTGGAGCTGCAGAAGATCTTTAAGGGGCCATTTGAGATTTTTGCAGGAGAAAGATTGGATGCTGAAATATAGATTGCCTTTCTGTTTTGTGGGGGAAAAAAGGCTCATCTATATGAAATTGTGCTCATTACTGAGGAAAATAAATTCTTGTCTGTCAAGCAAACGGAAAGCCTTTAGTAGTGCTTCGACTTGCACATCACTTACTAGGGAAAAACAACACCTCTGTGCAATAATGATTTCTCTAATGGGAGAGTTTCAGATACAGGGTCAAATATTCTCCAGTGGTATCAGTCCTGAGCCAGAAAACTTTCATTGTTGTCAATGGAATAACTGCTGATGTGCACTGTGTTAGAGTAAATTAGGTGAATAGTAAGTTATGACACACAACAGGAGTGTCATCTAATAGATGACAGCTTTGACTGTTAAATATATGCTTTATACACTCTCACATGATGAATGTCCCTTTAAATACTGTTTGTGTTAAACTGACTACAGTTTTGTTTCTTCTCTTTGTTTCGTGTTTGCTGACTTCTTGCTGTCCCTACTATTGTCACAAACATTTTGAAGCTATAAATAAGAGCACGGCTTAAGTACATTCTTTGTGACAAGCAATGTGCAGTGTATTCATGTCTTTCTTCTAGAAGATATATTATCTTTTTTATTGTTTTGAATCTGCACTCTTCCATTATTCTGCAGATCAGTAGAAGTACTTCTGAGAGCCAGTTATGAAAAAATGATGTGTCTGTGTGTCTCTATATCTATTTATAGACACACATATATCTATATTCTGCTGGAGACAGATATATGTTTGCACCTGAAAATACCCACAGTTATACAAACTACAATTTTAAGGGAGTTACAGGCTTGCTGTTGTTTTTATTTACTAGTAGGTTTCCATATGAGGCTGGGAATACAAGAGCACCTCTTTTATGTGGACAAGTTGAGAGAGTTGGGGTTGTTCAGAGTGAGAAGGAGAAGGCTCCAGGGGGATCTTATAGCCACCTCCCAATCCCTGAAAGCAGCCTTTCAGAAGGCTAGGGAAGACTGTTCACAAGGGCAGGGAGCGACAGGACAAGAGGTCATGGTTTGAAGCTGGAAAAGGGGAGATTTAGGTTAAACATCAGGAAAAAAATCTTTAGTCTGTGGGTAGTGGATACCTGGAACAGGCTGCCCAGAGAGGTGGTGGTGGCCCCATCCCTGAAGCCATTCAAGATCAGGCTGGATGGGGCTCTGGGCAATCTGTTCTGGTTAGGGATATCCCTGCTTGTCATAGGGAGGTTGGACTAGATAACCTTTAGAGGTCCCTTCCACCATTGTGGTTCTATGATCATGTGTTATGATGAGACTGCATATGATTAATAGGCTAAATCCTTTAGGCTCTATGTATTCCTTCAAGCTAAAAAGTGGGTTACACAAACAATCAAACCTGGAGTGGTCCTCATGCAGTCGTTAGTACTTCCCTGTACCCAGGCTCTGGAGTGGGTATGCCCTAATTCCCTCTGCAGCCAAGCATTCTATAACATATTTGATGTTCTGCTAGGTATCTTTTGCAGGTGTAAGGTGACCTGAGTGAAATTGTGTCTGTTTGCATTAAAGGAAAAGGTCACCAATGCTGTGCATTATGTCCCTTGCACAGGGAGACTGATGTGTTCCTGAAAATCTGACCTCGTCACTCCCTGTGGTGCACAGCGCAGGAGGAATTCACTTTACACCTGGATACACCCAGGAGGAAATATCAAGAACAGGTAGGTTCACATTTTAGGACATTATTGGATCTTTTCTCTAAATACCATATGAGGCAGGGAAACACGGGAAATGTTTTTCTCTGTGTAACTGTCCTAATACTTGCAAAGTCCAGCAGCTGTGAAGTCTAGTCTCATCTCAGGTAACTCTATTTTATATTTATCTTCATTGTTGAGCATGCTTTACATTCTCTTCCTCATCTCACTGCGGGTTCATTTTTTCATTTCATGTATCAGGAAGCTGGACAAAGTCTGCTAAGCTGGGAGCAAAATTTCGAATTTTATTAAATCCAATAGAAATCATCCCACTCAGTAATCTGGAAAGATGGTGAGAATTTGTGGGTTTGGCACGATGGTCTTTTTTAATTAGGTGGGTTTCTGATCGCCTACGTTTCCCTGCAGTTTAGCATGTATTGGAGAACCTGCAGCGTGAGAGTGTCCAACTCCCCTCTAGTGGCTGTTCTACATAGAGAATAAACATTGATTTAGCTTGAGCACAGGCGTTTTACTCTGGATTGTAAAAGATGACATTCATTGAAATTCTGATGATTGTACGTAGAGAAATGTACTTTTTTGCCTTTCTTTCTCTTTTAATGGTTTAGCTCCTTCACATGTTGCACTACTGCAATTAAAACACGAAACATCCTCAAAGCAAACAAACAAAACCACCCAAAACAAAAGCATTGTGGCACTGGGCTCTCCAAAATGCGAACGTGCCACCTATTGGTGATGGCTCTGCTGCTCCTGAGCTGCTTCTTTGACAGGTCACCAGCGATGTCACCACCACCACCACCGTTGAGTGTCCAACACAGCAGAGCCACGCACAGCTCTGCACAAAGCTGTACTAATGCAGTACCAGAGCTGCAATAATATAAAAGCAAGAATTGAGCAATAAGTGTGAAATAAAGAACTGAGTGTTAAAAATGTGCAAAGAATGGAGTGACTCATTAAGTGCCATTAAGATTAAAGAGTTCCATTTCTTGCTAACAGAGTTCTCAGCAGCAGATTGTGAAACCAGAAATATACTCTACAAGGCAGAAGTTTTTTGCTATGTGTGAAGAGGAAAGATATGGTGAACTTGTATGTTTCTCAGCCATCTGAGCTGTAAATTTGCACCTCTACAATCCTCTCAGAGAATCTGTTAATAACTTTTGGGAAGCTATTCTTCTTGAATCTTACAAGGCAGTGAGATTGGACCCTGCCTGCGCAGAGAGGGAAAGGAAAAAGCCTAGGGACATCAGGCTTTGCTAACTCTTCTGTGGAAGTTTTCTAGCCCAGTTTTCAAAAGGTGCCTCCGTTCATCCTTTAGGGATACCCCAATTTTATTTCTGTTTATAATGTTTCACACAGGGATCTCTGCACTTGTGTAAATGCCAGTCATTACATTTGGTCATGCAGAAGTGGAGGCTGTATTTTAACATTCTAGTTCTTCTAATTTAGGTTTCTCCTGGTTTACACAGCAGTTACCAATTTTGACTACACCCCAGGATAATGCTTGGTCATTGCTTGTGGCACATTACCACACCTGACTCACTTTCTTTAGTAGAAAAAAAATATAAATAAATAAGACTAATCTTATTTTTTTTCTCAGCCTAAACTGAGGTATTGAGTACAGAGTTTTCAAAATATGCTTTTGCTCACAATTGTACTGCTTCCTTGCAGCTTAGTTTTGGTGGTGGTTTGGGCTTGTTTTGTTGTAGGCTTGGGCTTTTTGGTTTGGCTGGCTTTGGGGTTTTTTTTTGTGAGTGGCTCAGCTTAGTGAAAGGACAGTGTCAACCCTGACTGGCTGCAATAAGCTAAGCACTGATGTGTGACATTAAATGTACACACTAGAATGTAAGATGTCAATGGAAACAAAGCCAGTCTGGAGAGATAAGATAATAATGATAGCCAGCACACCACCAGCACAATTAAAATACACCACAGGGTAAGACTGGACTAATCACCTACAAATATCATTTTTCCTTACATTTGAGATTTGTCAGAAGAACAAAACAATGCAGCAACCTAGATAAAACTTGGAATGAAGACCCTGAAGAAAGCACATTTGAAAATACGGAGTGTGGTGTTATATCCGTAAAGATTGTACAGCAATAGCTGTGTCAGGTCCTCTTAAAAAGAATATGCTTTCATCTTATGTCTTAATGTATGACCGTCTTTTACAGCAGATGTTCTGGGAGTGCTCCCTCCCTCATGCAATGACAGAAGCATACCAATGCTCCTAGAGAGGTTTACCTTTCAGAACTGACAAGTGTTAAAAGAAAAGGGGGGGGTAGGGGTGGGGTGGGGGGGTGAGAACAGGTTTATAATCTACATCGCAGATATGTGGGAAAGGGTTTTAAAATATACTGTGTAAGGGAGAGGAGAAAAATCAGACACATTAAATAAAATCTATATAAATAGTAACAGTGAAGTCATACAATGATCTTTAGCAAAATCAGCCCCACTAAAGCAGGCCATGAGCAGTCAGAGGCTGCTATTTCTTATGGGATGCCGTGATAAAGAAATTACATACTTATTTGAGAGGAACATAAATAAAGATTAATAGGTTAATGAGTTATTTTCCTTTCATTACTATACTATTGTACTTTATTATAATTGCTTTGCACTCATTTAATTAAATTTGAACTAGGGCCAACACGAGATAATTTGTTTTCCCTGTACTAAACAATGAGTATGCAGATTGGAAGTACTGAAGCAGTAATCAGCCCTCTGTTTGCAACACTTTTATACTCTGAGTAGACATTATAATTGATAATTTGATTGTTGCAGCACTCTGTGCAATATATTTTAAAGCAACATTAACATAATGGAAATTATGTTCTGTGCCTAATCCGAGCTTTGCACTGGGTGAGGATACGAATCCCATTCTGTAATGAATTAGGGCACCATCCACCAAACATTTGTGCAATCTTTCCGTGCCTCATTTTAGAGCAGAGCTATCTGCTTCATGTCTCCAGTCAATGTATTCCCTATCAAGTTAGATCACTCAAGTTATACACAAAAAGAGAAGTCACAAGCTAGAATAGCTAAGCTAAGCATTTTGCTAAACCCTGACATGTCCTGAGGTATATCTGTTGTTAAAATGAAGTAGGTTTTGTACGGTCTCTATGATTCTTGCATTGTTTCAAAGGAAGATGTTTATACAGTCCATCAGAACTTCTCATTCCAGCTTCTAAGAAACGTGGTAGCAACTGACCTGAACAACAAAAACATGATCATAGAATGGCTTGAGTTGGAAGGGACTTTCAATGTTCATCTAGACCAACCTCCCTGCAGTGACCAGGGACATCCTCAACTAGATCAGGTTGCCCAGAGCCTTGTCTAACCTCACCTTGAATATCTCCAGGGTTGGGGCCTGGACTGCCTCCCTGGGCAACCTGTTCCGATATTCAGCCCCCATCCTGCTAAAGAACTTCCTAACATCCCATTTCAATCTGCCTTTCTCTAATGTGAAACCATCGCCCCTTGTTCTGTCACTCCAGGTCTTCATAAACAGCCCCTCTGCAGCTTTCTCCTGTAGTCCCTTCAGGTACTGGAAGGTTGATATCAGGTCCCCCTGGATGGGACCGTCTCGTCTCCAGGCTGAACAATCCCAGGTCCCTCAGCCTGTCCTCACAGGAGATGTGTGACTCAAACATCGAGGTAGGACTTCTCAACGCACCTAACACAAACACAGTTTCCTTGGGCTTTCTTTTTTACATTTTTATATATATTTGACTTGTTTAAGAAACAGAGACTGTGTTCTACAAGAACAAAAAGAAAGGCCAGGGTTGTGTGATCGTTATCCCAATCACATGCCCTACAGGCACTTTTATCCTGTTGCTGCCTGTTGCCACCAGTTGCTGCTGAGGAGTTGGTCTCTGTAGGTCCTGAAAGAATGAAGTTGTATGAACAGTGGGGCAACCCTGAGCAGTTGTGGGCAACCTCAGCAGTCACCAAGGTTACTTTGCCTTTCAAGTTTGGGCTGTGGAAAAGAAGTGGAAAAACAAAGTGAAGTGTGATGGCTTCTAAAATTCTGCCAACCCTGAACTTTATTTGTTTTCTGACAAAATGTGAGTGGGTTTGCTTGCGTAAATGTTTGAGTCAACTGCCTTAATATTTGCCTATTTACTTTTATGGCCTGAAGTGTCCCTGCACTGATAAGGTGAGTTGTGGGGTTGCAAAATAAGTTCAACTTGTTTGAGAAGTGTTAAGAGGAAAGTGTTTCACTTGCTGCCTTTGAGGACTGAGCTTGCAAAGGCTCCTGTGATCTTTCTTATACTGGGAACCCTACAGATAGTAGCCATAGTTTGTCGTTTGGAGAAATCTCTATGAGGTTAAAATGTGCCAGTTGGTCTCACTGGAGAGCATCACTAGTCACTGTGTGATGGTCCAGTTTTCCCTCATGGGCTTCTTGTTCCTGACCTTGAATTCAAAGGAAGTTTTTGAAGGAGACAAGAGGCCTGACAGACCTTTTCACTTTTTTTTGTTGTTCTATTGTGTAATTCTTTTGTCTTTGCTAATGATTATTTAACATCAGTATGAAGCCTGATGTGTTAGTTGAGATGCCACTATAACCCTCCTGGAGCTGAGAGAACATTGGAAGCAGGGCAGAAGAAATAACTACTGTTCCATGTATTTAAAACAATGGATTCTTTCAGAGTTTCTCTGTCCCTTGCTGTGGCCTCAGACTATGGACACATCTTGATCCTTTTGGGACTTCCACAGTTTTCCAGCCAAGTGGAAATTGAGGTAATTGAGGTATCTCACTCTAGACAATCTCCTGCTTACTTTCTGTTTTCACTAATGATGGTCCTGAAGATCTGTTTAAAGTCCAGAAGTAATGAGGTGGACTTTGTGTCAGTAAAATGAGGTGAAGCTGAGCAGCAGTGGTGAGGCACTGTGTGTTGAGAAGGAGTTGGGAAACCAGGCTCCCTCATGTAAGTTAGGATGTAGGGGATCTCCTCTCTTCTGCATTCAAAGCCTGCAGGCAGGTTTCTTCCCACAGATAACAGCACAGAGCGCAGGAGCCTTTTGTAACTTGTCTGTTCTTAGGTCTAACCAAAATGTCTCCTGAGTCTTAATAAAGGTTGTAATCAGCCTCAGTGCAGTTCTGCTTGCAATAAAAGCTGGTGCATTTCAACAGCTTCTGAGTTTCCCAGAGACAGGCTTTGCCTGAGCAAGGAGACCTGGGATGCAGGGCATCATTTAGTCTTCATCTCGAGGAGTGGTAGGATTTTTCCACACCACCTTAGAATTTGTTACGGTGGGTTACGCCTTCAGAAAAACTAATTTATCTGTCTCAAGTAGAAAGTGGATCATAAGTGCTCTCTCTTTTTATACAAAGCCACTGCCCGCAAGGCAAATCCAGGGGGGTTTCTGTTTTCCATTTACCGTATTTTCAATTGATTGGTCAGTGGTGTGTATCCTTTTTTAGTTTCTTTATTCCTTCTCTTTCAGACTTGGAATATCATTGCCTGAAATCCTGAGGGTAACTTTATAGATTTCTTTTTCTTTCACATAGAGACCTTTAAGCACACACAGCATACCTGAATCACCCCTCCATCCAGCTTTAATTCGGTTGGGGTGTGTAGCTCAAATCGCAGCTGAACACTGTAACATTGCGTCTTCACACAGTTTAACAGGTTGGACTGAAGAGGGAACAATTTATACTTATTTATTTAATTAATAAATACAGCATGGCTGCTGATGTGAGAATGGGAGAATATCTTGATATAGTGGCACCCTCCTCTGGGTTGAAAACTGGCTGGATGACTGGGCACAGAGAGTGGTTGTGAATGGTGTCCTGTTGGTGTTCAGTAACCATCTGTGTCCCCTAAGCATCAGTGCTGGGCCCAGTCCTATTCAATGTCTTTAGTGATGACCTGGATGAAGGAATCAAATCTCCCCTTAGTAAATTGGCAGATGACACCAAGTTGTGTGAGTGGGGGGGTTGATCTGCTGGAGGGGAAGAAGATGTTCCAGAGATACCTGGACAGGCTAGGTCAATAGGCAGAGGCCAACAAGATGAGGTTGAACAGGGCCAAGTGCAGGGTCCTACACTTTGGCCACAATAACCCCCAGCAGAACTACAGATTGGGGGATGAGTAGCTGGAGAGTGGCCTGGTGGGGAGTGACCTGGGAGTACTGGTTGACAATCGGCTAAATATGAGCCAGCAGGTAGCATGAAAGGCCAGTGGCATCCTGGCTTGGATCAGGAACAGTGTGGTCAGAAGGACTAGGGAAGCAATTCTCTCCCTGTACTGGGCACTGGTGAGGTCTCCCCTCAAGAAAGATATTGAGGGCTGGAACAGGTCCATAGGAGCAATGAGGCTGGGGAAGGAACTGGAGGGAAAGTCTCATGAGGAGAGGCTGAGGGAGCTGTGGGTGTTTAGCCTGGAGGAGATTCAGAGAGGACCTTATTACTCTCTAGAACTACTTGAAGGGAAGTTGTAGACAGGTTGGGCTCTTCTCCCAGGCAACTAGTGATAGGACAAGAGAACATGGCCTGAAGCTGCACCAGGCGAGGCTTAGGTTGAATGTTTCCTCATGGAAAGGATGGTCAGANACAGGTAGGGATTGGGCTCTTCTCCCAGGCAACTAGTGATAGGACAAGAAAGCATGGCCTGAAGCTGCACCAGGCGAGGCTTAGGTTGAATGTTTCCTCATGGAAAGGATGGTCAGACACTGGAATGGACTGCCCAGAGCAGTGGTGGAGTCTCCATCCCTGGAGGGGTTTGAGGACAGACTGGCTGTGGCCCTTAGTGCCCGAGTGTGGCTGATGTGGTGATGTCAGGTCACAGGCTGGGCTGGATGAGCTCATGGGACTTTTCCAGCCTCAATAATTCTGAGATTCTGTGATTTTGTAGGAATGAAGTTGGGTTTATAATTATGTCAAAGAGCACTTGAAGAAAGCTCTAAAAAGCAAGTGAATTGTGGAAAGGTGTGGATAGGAATGTAAAATAGGAGATTGTCAAAGCCAAACTTCTGTAGCTAGAGAATTGTACCTGCCATACGGCATGGATATTTATTGGGGATAAATAAAATAGCAGATGGGATTGCTGCAATGCTTATATCAGTCGTCTGTAAGGTAAAGCTGTTGGGGAAGATTGGAAGATTACAGGACAAAGGGAAGGGTGTAAGCAAAAGGAACAAACTAAAAGAAGTTTGTGCAAAGGGCTAAGATAAACAGGAGATTTTCTGAGTCCAAAGAAATGAGGTCACTGGAGAAAGCAATGCAGTGGGAGACATTGCAATGGTAACCTATCTTGGGGTGAGGGAAATATATTTGTCAAATACTATACATTTGGCTCAGTTTTCTCAGTGGAGATAAGGGTAATACAAATAATAGAGACCTAGAAACAGAAAAAGAATAAGGCAATAACATGGACTCTAAACATGTTCAAAATCCAGGGCTTTAAAAAATTAACCCTGGCTTCTGTGAGAAGGTAGATCACTCAGGAGGAGACACGAAGATGCTGACCATGGCAGTATGGCGGCTGCCTGGAAGTGACTGATGAAGCATAGTCAAAGACTTCTAATTCTTGGCAGATTTTAAGTCATGACAGATGTTTGGGACAGTCTGTGTTTACAAGAGAACAGGTTTGCACATAGCAGTTTCTATTATCCTTGTGCACCACATGCTTTTTCATCTAGTGTGCTGTAGAGTGCAAACCAAAGTTGAGGCTGAAGTGGAGGAGCACTGGAGAGGCCACATCCTCCTACTTGAGTTGGGTATTTAATGGTAAATGTAACAAGTAGAGCAGCTGAAGAGGAAAAAGAATCTTCCAAAGCAAGATCTCCCAGTGCTTTGCTGGTGTTTGTGTTCATCATACCATATATAATCTAGCCCAAATTCTTCTCTTATCAATACAGTAAGAAAAAATTAGACATATGGAGTTTGTATACAGGCAATTTTGGGTTGTTCAGACTCCAAGTAATTTGTAACCTATTTGTCATCATCCCATATAGTCCCAAAAGCTAGGTAGATGCAAATCCTCCCTAGAAGAAGAAAACACAAAGATATATAGTGATGTTTCTAGATTACAGAAGGGGTAATTTTCTGAAGCAGGCTTAAAAATCTGAGAGAATACAATGGACAGTATTTATGGAAACAGAAAAGACTGTAAGTTCCCAATTTAGTAAAGAATGTATAAAATACACTTTTGAAGGCAGGATAAACCAGTGCACGGCAGCAAGGCTGAAGAGTTTTCAGAGTAACAAAAGAGGAAGAGTAACAAAAAGGGAATGAACAACAGAAAGCATCCCAGCAAACTGTGAAATGCAAATACAGAGGTTTCATCTGGTCCGATGCTGGTGAAAGATGACACTGATAGCATTCAAAAGACCAGTTGCTAGTTTTTCCAGTTACTTTTCAAAAATCTTATTGTACAAGCCCTCAAGTTTCAAAACTGCTACTGGGATGGTACAAGCACAGAAAGACCTTAGTTCCTTGTTAAATATAGAGAAAGCAAGTCTCTAGAAGAGAGAAAATTAAGAAGTCACCTCCTTGAGTCAGAGATAATTCTGAGGAGAACGGGCAGGATAAATCCTACTCGGTTTGTTTGACTGTTCAGAGATACAAGGACAAAGGGAGCATGAACTAAAAGAAATGAATGGCAAAAAAACCTGAGTTGGACTTTTTTATACAAATGAGGAGCAAATGCAGATATAAAAGAGTTCATTAATGGCAGCAGGAGGAAGAAATAACTGAAATAATACTTTAAAGGATTAGTGTATCTAGGGTTTAAAAAGTAGCATTTGCACAGCCTAACGTTTGTTGTTATACTTAGGAGTCACAAAATTGCCTGCCTGGAAATGGAAGCCTTCCTTCCAGAGTGATGATGGATCATTGGATTTCCTCTATCAGATATATCTCAAATAACTGAAACTCAGGTATCATGCAAAACCACTTCTAGTCACCCAAAGATGACAGTTGTATAGAAGCTGTCAGCAGAGGCCCCTATGGTCTGCTGAAATCTGGACCTTCCATTTTTCCATGAGGAAGTGAAGATGGGCAAAAATGTCAGTTAATTGTAACTGATGAAGCAAACTGAGGAGCGGAGGGTGGCATATGATTGTTAAGATGATTGAATATTGAATTGCTGTACACTGAAGGATTAAGAACATTGATTACTGTGTATTTTCAGTGTTGAGGGGGGCAACCCTCTCTCCAGGAGGTGTTCTTGAGAAATTGAAATATACGTACATAACCCTAAAAGTCACTATGGACTCCAAACCATTCATGAAACATGCCTGGAGTGGGGGTTTGCTTCACTAAACTTATAGGAAACACAGGATCCTCCCTCCTGATGCTCAGTAGGTCTCAAATTGGCTCAAATCCAGACTGAAGAATGAAATATTCCTGAAAGGAGAGACTATGGCTGTCTGCTATGCAGATATATGCCAGAGCTGCTGCTCATACAGTCACATCCAAACTGGCTTTCAATTCGGTTGCTCAGCGAGTAACGTAGCCACAGCAGCGCTGAGCCAGCGCGGGGCAAGCTGTTTACCCAGTTTTTCAGCCATGGAACAACATTCACATCAGTGAATGCAGTGGAGACATACCCAGAATAAGAATGTGATTTGTTCTTTCAATGTGAGAAGCAGCTATATGTTCAACAAAGGCTTTCCTGAGACTAATGGCCAAAGCAGGCCCCAGTGCAGCTCCCCTATAGACTGAGAAGAAAGGATTGTTTGTTGAGGCCCAACTGTCCCCAAAAACCAGTCTGCTGAGAGGATTCCATCGTGTAAGAGTTCTCCACGCATGGCATTGTCACGGGTGTTTCCGCAGGCCTGCCATGCGCGGCATAACCGAGGGATTTACTGCAGCAGTTGCTGATAGAGCAAGTAATTCAAAGTCCTGTCACAGCCTGCAAAGAACAGATGACTACTATAAACCAGTTTAATACATACAAGAAATTGTTCACTGATGGACTACGGGACAATGTGATTTTCTAAAGATCCTCTCATTCGCAGGGAATGGCAAAGCAGTTAATGAAGGAGTGAGTTAGCGTTGGGGTTGCTCAGACCACAGCATGGCTGGTTTAGAGTTTCAGTGCAAAATCATTGCGTGCGCAGCAGTAAGGGCTGTCACACTGGGAGAGGGGACAGTGGCCATGGCACTGTCTTTGTCGCCTTGAAGTGTTTGTGGTATGGCTAACCCTCTCCCGGATAGGAACCAGAGGAGGAAAAAAGGCAATGTTTGTTAATTCTTAGTGCTTCCCCAGTGCTAGTGGCAATAACCTTCACCATGTGCCACCTGTAATGGTTAGAGGGCTGCAATCAGGTGAGCATGGGCTTGTGGGTAGTAGGAATTTTCTTGATCAGCATATGCCTTCTGTATTTCCTGTTCCCATGTGGGTAGCAACCCTTCCCTGGATAGCCACAACAGCCCAAGAGTAAAGGTACGCCATTAGCTTGCCAGGGGGGTTGACTGCAGCTGAAAGCCATTTCTGCATTTAATTCCCTTAAGCTAATGCTCCAAAGATTGCTGGTTTTTGAACCTAGTTTATTATCTTACTCATTTCAGATGCTACTCATTTCCAGCCTTTTGGAATATTGTTGTTATTTGCCTATATCTAGCACGGATTCTTGGATGTAATGCCACTTGTGTTTTTTGCCTTTCCCAATGCTAGAGTTAGGTTATCATCTCAGAAACGCTACACCCCTCTTTGCCAGCAGTGAAGTGTGTCTCAGCCACGTAATGCAAGAACATCCAGGCGTGTTGTCCTGAGGTTGTGGCTGCTCCATCCCTGGAAGTGTTCAAGGTTGGATGGGGCTTTGAGAAACCTGATCTAATGGGGGAGAGGTGTTCCCTGCCCACATCAGGGGGGTTGGATCTTCAAGGTCCCTTCCAGCCTCAACCATTCTATAATTCTATGTGATGCAGAGCTTGCACTGCCAGCTGACAAGGTTGAACAGCATGGCACAGCAGTACAGTCTTTGTGCCTGCACAATCTGCAGTAACCTTGGCTGGAAGTGCAGGATGGAAGAAATTGCTCTAAAATAGGTAATGCTCAGTGGCGTGATCTAGATGTCAGATGTTTAGGGTTACTGGTTGGTTTTAGGTTGGACTGGATGATCTTTAAGGTCTTTTCCAGCCTCATTACTGTGATACTGTGATACTGTGATCAGCTGAAGGAGGCAGGCTTACAGAAGGGACAAATGCACCTGTGCAGTCATCGTATGTGAAGGTAGATTATAAAGTACATGCTAGAACAGAGACAGGCCCAAAAGGGGCCAGAAATGCTGAGTCAGAAGATCACAATATTCATACAACACAATGTTTTTGCTCTGTTCTGCTGCCTGCCATCTCTAAACAGCCCCTACAAGTTTTCCATTTGCAGTAAAAATTTATTTAATTACACTAATAGTATTATTCTGTCTGTAAATAGGACCAAGGTGGCACTGAAATAACAATTTTAACCTTTTTAACCTTTTAACCTTTGAGACCTGCATGGCCTGAAGACAGTGGAAATCACTTTTGTCCTGTGCTGTTGTCGTTGGGGACACTCAGATTGATCTTCTCAGTCTGCAGCAGACAAGATAGTTTTGTAATGTTCTGGGAATCTGAACCATGGTGTGGGTTAAACAAAGCCTACCAAAGCCTGCTAAGCAGATGCACAGCCTTGGATATTGCAGGCAGCGGATCTGGACGTGGTTGGCCATATGGGACCCTCTGTATGGGCACCCTGGCTTTATGGCAGCAGCATGATGTAGGTGGATAAACACTGGGTTTCTGATGGAGCTAGCTGGAGGCAGAGCTTCATTCCAGAAGGCCCTGAGGTTTCTCTTAGCAGGCAGCTCTCAGCACAGGTTGATGCCCAGCCGTTATGAGATTCTGACTTGGCTTTTTGTCACGTGTGTGAGATACTGTGCAGGCACTGGTACTGTGCAGCTGGCAGGAGGCAAGGGTGCCATGGAAATATAGGCAAAAATGGCTGGAATATGACAGCAAGATGCAAAACATGCTGCCAGACATGAGAAGGAGGATTTCTCAAGGGACAGGAAAGAGTTTGTGGAAGTCACTAGCTACTTATACCAACAGCTTTGGAGCTGCCAGGGTCCCTCTCTATTAATGAGGGACACTGAGTATCTTTGTTCAGTGTCAGTTTTTTGGTAATTATTTACATATAAATTAAAAACAAAAAAGAAAAAAAGTCCATTCCAATTTTTCTAATATTTCTATTCACTGATTGTTCAGGCAGCTCACAAATACCTTTGTCCTGAATAAACACATAACAACAGAATATCTGCAATATTCCTTTTCCCACTGAAGACAACATACACTGAGATTATAATAAAGCAGGTGTGGGGCAGCTACTAGTCTTTTCCTGAGAGCTCTAAATTTGCTCTGCCTGGAATAATACAGCACAAATCCTTCAGAGAGAGAGTTTCAGGGCAAATGTTACACACGTAAAGTTTAATTGTTTATTTATTCAGAATGTCCGTTCTGAACATGTAAAATTAAGACTTACTGTAAAAGTATGGCAGAAGGAGGGAGTCCTGCTGATTCCTTCATGAGGTGGAGTTGCTCCATCACAAAGAGAATGAGAATGGGTGAGAGGGTGGAGAGGAAAAGAGCTGTTGCACCCTCATGCTCCCAGTTCCCAAAGTTCTGCATCAGCCTCCATACTGTAATGTAGTGCAGGAGCTGTATTCATGTGCTCCTCTTGCTGGCCCAGCCTTGGTGCTTCCTGTGAGAAGACCTATTTCACAGTACCTCACCATGACCCTTATACCTGCCTTAACTCCACTGACCCATGGCATTGGTGGTCCTCACAGTCACTGGTGTCCTTCACCTGGCGGGTACTGCAGATAGAGCTGCCCCCACCATTCCCTTTCCCTCCTTCAGGTCACTGTGGGTGGGAGAGAAACATACATAGCCCACTGCTTGATGGAATCATAGAATCATAAAATATTAGGGATTCAAAGGGACCTCTAGAGATCATCCAGTCCAAACCACTGTTAGAACACACTCTTCTAGAGAAGATTTCACAGGAACATAGCCAGGCAGGTTTTGAATGTTTCCAGAGTTGACACTCACAACCTCTCTGAGCAGCCTGTTCCAGAGCTCTGTTACCCTCACTGTAAAGAAACCCCTATATTCCTTCCCTTCACGTCAAATCTTCTGTGTTCCACTTTGTGCCCATTGCCCCTTGTCCTTTTGAGTGCCACCAAGAAGAGTCTGGTCCCATCATCCTGACACTCACCCTTATGAGCAATGATGAGGTCTCCCCTCAGTCTCCTCTCCAGGCTGAGCTCCAGCTCTCTCCTTATAAGGAAGATGCTCCAACTCCCTGATCATCTCAGTGGCTCTGTGCTTGACTGTCCAGCAGCAACCTGTCCCTCTTGAACTGGATGCAGTATTCCAGATGTGGCCTAACCAGGGCAGAGTAGAGGAAGAGAACCATTTCTGATCTACTGGTTACACTCTTCTTAACCCACCCCAGGATGCCACTGGCCTTCTTGGCCACAAGGGCACATTGCTGGCTCATGGCCAGCCTGTGGCTCACCAGCACTCCAAAGTCCTTCGCAAAGCTGCTCTCAAGCAGGTCAGTCCCAGCCTGTACTGATTCATAGGGTTGTCCTTGCCCTGACACAGCCTTGACATCTGCCCTCGTTCAGCCTCATCAAGCTTCTCTCTGCCCAAATCTCCAAGCTATTCAGGTCACACTGGATGGCAGCCCATCCCTCAGGTGAATCAGCCAGTTCTCCCAGCTTTGTGTCATCAGCAAACTTTCTGAGGGTGCATTCTGTCCCCTCATTCAGGTTGTTGAGTATATTGAAATGGACTGGACCAGTACTGACCCATGAGGAGCATCACTAGGTACAAGCCTCCAACTTCACTCTACTCCACTGACCACAACTGAGTTCTGTTCTTTAACCAGTTCCCAGTCCACCTCACTATCCAGTCATCCAATCCACCCTTCTTAAGTCTGCTTTGTGAGGATGATTGCTATGAAGAGCCTTGCAGTGACCTCAGCAGCTGGATGGATGTCACTGGAAGTGAGAGAAAGGGAACGAAATCCACAAATTAAGTTTTGGAAAATTCTCCCTCAAACAATACCTATTGTAGGAGCTGCTTTTCCTCAAAACACAAACACGATATCCTCTCATTTTTGCAACCGTTCTCAGTTGCTTCATTAATAACAGACTTGTTCTGAAGAACGACAAGATGGGAAGTAGCACTGTAATTACACAGTCCCTCGTTTTGTAGGGATTGCCACAAACACAACTGTGCATTTTCACTACCTCCACAGACAGGCAGCAAACACAATTCTGAACACCTTGCCCTCCATTACAGCTGGACACCGCTCCAGGATGACATGAATCATTCAGAAGTGAACATGTAACCCGCGGAAACATAAATCAGTAGGATTCATACGGAGGATGGCAGCTCTTCTTGCCTAATTACAGGATAATGAAAGAAAGATAATATTTTGGCAGTAGTTGTGGAAGAGCATTACTTTTTTTCTCCCCTCAAAAGTCAGATCATCGTAGCGCAAACCATTAACAAAAGAAAAACGTTTCCTTTTCCTGGAGTTGGGTAATAAGAACTTTCTCCCTGATCAATTCAGTGAACAGCGAAGGAGACATTCTGTGGCTCTTTAGTACCTGGAATGCCATAAATATTTTTTCAGTTGAAAAACTGGATTACAGGGAACAACTGCGCACACACTCTTACCTGTGCTTTTTACATAAAGCAATGATCATCTTTCTAATTGCTCTCTTGATTTTGTCTCAGCGTGCTTTTTAATGCAAATTTCCTAATCTAACTTGTAAAACATTTAATATTTAGAATATACTCCTTTAAGATCCATCAAAAGAGGCAAAGCTGCATAACAATGCCTGGAGCTGGAGCATTGTGAGGCTGTTACAAAGGAATGAGGTGATTCTTTCTTTCAGGTCAGAAGGTCAGGCTTCGCTGCATTAATTTTGCTGAGTCTCTTTGTTATTTATAACAAACAAGGTCATTTATTTTCATTTCCTTGTTTCTAATTGCATGCATCTCCTTTGGAGTATGAACTCAGTAAACAGGTGGCTGAAATGCTGGGGAAAATGCTTGAAGCTGTTCCAGAGGAAAAAAAAAAACAAGCAAGAAGGGCATGTCCCACACTGGTAAAGTGATTTGATGAGTTAGAGATTTAGTCATAGCAGGATGTGCACCTGCTTGAAAGCAAACACGCTTCGCCTTGGCACACAGACACATGCAAATTAAAGAGATTATTCCACTCTGAATGGTGGGTTGATATTTAACATTGTATATTTCAAATATAGCCTTGGTGCATATTAGTGAAATACAATCCCTTTTCAGCAGCTCTTGATTTCGCCCCCCCCCCCCCCCCCCTTCTCTTTGATGAGTATTATAAATGAAGGATGTTTCTGCACTAGCTGAGCCTACAAAAAGAGTGAGTCTCTGGAGGAGAACTTTATCAGAAGATCTTTCTGATGAGAATTACCTCCATGCACTGAAAAAAAAAAAAGTAAGAATCCTGAAAAGCTGTTTGACTGACAAGGAATGAAACACATCTGAAATTTTTAATTCTAAAACACATTTGCACGAATTAGAGGGCATTCATTGGAAGGACAGTAATATGTCTTTTCAGTCCAGGTGTAAGACCCACATTCAGAGGCAGCCCAAACGGAACTCCCAAATAGATTCAGGTGCAGCTTTTGCATAGGTAGTTATTGAATTTGCATTTGAAAATACAGGCGGCTCAATCTGCGGTTGCTTTGTCCCCGAAGATGAGACACGTTATGGATTACCTTGATTTTAGGGCAGTTTGGAATATGGCAGGATGCAGTCGTTGTCTGGCGTGACAGAGCTTTTGTTGCTGGGAGTAGAGATGGGATCCAGGGCTGAATCCATAAGGGAAAGAGAGGGAGCTTTTTAGCAAGTTCTTCTGTTTCCCCACAGAACAAGAGGCACCGTGCCCTGTGTGCCTAAGCTATGCCACAGGCTCGGGAGCTTAAGAAAAACTGTCTCTGAGAGAGGGGGAAATGTGGGAGGAAAGCAGGGAGAGATGGACGTGCCATTCCAAGGGACAATAGTTTTGTCCATTCCCTAACATTTGGCACATGAGAGCTGTTTGGAGGAGGCTCTGCAAGGTCATGTCTCCCCCTGCTCTCCTTGTCATTTGTCTGCAGATTATTTCCTACAAGTGGGGCAGGGAAGGCAATTGGGTTGTAAGGATTATGATACAGCTCTCATTGTTTAGGATGCATACTGTAGCCTTTCTATGAGAAGATTACTGTCCCAGGCCTTTCTTTCAATGCATATGAAAATACACTATGTAATTTCAGGGAGAAAATATCTGTAAATGGTATGCTGAAGGAAAGAAAAGATTTTCTTCCTCTAAGAAAAAAACAAGCCTAAGATAAAAATCCCAAACCTTTCTTTAGCAAAATATTTGTTTCTTGAATGTAATTATAAATGTCATTGTACATTCTTCCTGACTTCAATGCTTATCTTGAAGAGTTCAGTGAAAATAAATTGTTTTCCATGAAAGCAGAGAAGCCATTTGATAAACACACTGTCTCAGAAAATTGTTCCTGAAGCAGAGGTCGTCCTCTCACTTTAAAAGAAAGAGAATATGTTTCAGAAAACAAGCCAGGCAGCAGAAATAAGTGTGGGGTTTTTTGTTGTTGTTGTTTCAGTCAATTCATTTTAAGAAGCAACGTGTAAATCACATGGAAAATTCTGCATTGATTATTTTGACTGCTGTAGAACCCTGAAATAAATAGAGTTGAAATGGACTTGTATCAAAGAACATTGCATTTAGTAGCAAGTCGGAGGGTTATTTTAGCCCTGGTTTTATTTAGACTTGTTTTTGATCACATTCTTTATTAAATATTAGCCATTCATGGAAATGAGGGCTGATTCTTTAAGATCACCTCAGCACATGCTGTTGATAAGCTTGGGGAAAGAGTCAGGGGACTGGACAAATTCTGTGTTCAGCTTCTCAATGTTGAGAATCTGGCCCATTGACCCTTCGAAACGAGGAATCAAGTCTATAAACTGAACATAAATCTCCTGAATAAAAGTCCAGCAGTTCACTTTGGAGATGTTACTGTGGTCCCTAGATGACATCTGTACACATGTTTGTCCCTTTTTGTTCTGGTGGAATTTTTGTATGTGCCTATCACCAAGTCTTAAACTCTGCTATAAGTACTGGTTAAACAGTGTCTTGGTTTTTTAATTGCGAGGAAGAATTATGCTGGTATTAATAACACAGTTATTAATATGCTATCAGAAGATGAGATCATTAATTAGAAGACCTAAAAGACAACAAATGGATCCTTTGGAAGACTCCCCTCAGTTGCTGTATGAATCTGATTATCCCAATAAAGCTGTAGGGCTGCTACAGTCCTGTCAAACACAGGTAAACTTTTCTGTATCTTCACATGTTCTCTAGTGTCGGTCACTAATTAGTTCCTGTTGTATCCTGTGCCGGTAGAATGTGACATTGGAATCACAGTAAGTCACTGTATTGCTTGAAAGAGACATGAGAGCAGCATCAGTCTTTTATTGTTAAGGCATGAGCGTGAAAGTGTACATGGCTTTTTTCCTTAAACCATGGCTGTGTCTCCTCAAGTCCTTCAGTGGCTTCCAAGCAAGGACCAAAAAGCCCATCCCTTCCATACTCACAAGTAAGAGATGTGCATCAGTCACTGAAAGTATGTGAGGCCACCTTCATAGCTGCTGGGGACAGTGCAGATACTGCTGCTCACTTCTCCCTGAGGAACCACACAGGCTCAGGGGTAAATATGTTCTCACTTTAGGGAAATAGTATGATGGCATTAAATCCACAGAATCACAGAGAGAGATTTTCTTGATCATTCCAAGAACTTGTTTGGATGCTTTATACTGTGCACCTGAAATGTCTCAGAGGTCATAGAGTTGTCTATGTCAAATAATACCTAATAGAACATCGGGTAAAATTAAAATGGAAAACCCTGGATTAGTGAATCTGCTGCAGATACAAGGATTAAATCTAACCTTTCTCACCTGGAAATACTCTTCACTATATCTCACTCAGACCTTTCAGATACATTTCATTAAAATAATTCTTACAGTAATTATATTTGGTTCTACTGTCAAATGAAAGTTTCTGCCTGGCAAACTCCTCCTAGACTGACACAGAAATCTAAAGAAGAGTCTGGATTGCTCACAATGAGCATGTTTTCCTTTCTGTAGACATAGTCCTTCTAAATTCCCTTTAAAAGACAGATGCTGGCAGCTTTCTTTTAATAATTCTTTCTTTTAATAAATCTTTCAGTTTAAATTCAACAAGTATATGGATATGGAGGGGACTGGAGGGGTAAACCATCAAATAAACAGAAACACACCACATAGCTTCTGTAGCTTTACATCCACAGATGATAGAAATGCAATTATATATATGCTATATATATTTTATATATATCTCTATACATAATCTGTATGTATATTAAAATGCAATAGATATAGTATATATGTTATATCTATAATGTGTATATATATTGCATTTATATATCTTTAATTTTACGTATATATACACAGACACAGAGAGCCATCTTTAACCAAGTATCCCTGTCTCACTGTTAAAATTGCATCCCTGGAAGAAAGGAACCCATTGCAACAGTGTCTTAGTTTCAGTTAAAGCTTCTCTTTAAGGCTAATCTAGACACAACACTGTTCCAGTCATTGTTCTCTTAAAGAAGTCAATTTTTATATTCCTGGACAGTTCCTTTTCTGTTTTCAGCGCTGCAATCAGTTTGTTTTTCAACGTGGTCTTTATCTCACAATAACTGTGTACTAGTGTGTCAGGATAGTGTAACACTGCAGTCAATAGCAACAGGATATTCGCTCTGCCAAAAAGTAATCCTATATTGCCTATTACACACCAGTTAGTTGGGAGGGTTGGGGAAGACTTCCTTTAAAGAGGCAGAAACCTCTTTGCTGTTCAACACTACTAGTGGTTGTCTGCTCTGTAAACAGCTCTAATGCTTGTTTTTCTGCTAGAATATGGCTAAAGTTGTCAGATTTGAGCTGAGGCGGTAACATACTTCAGGTAAGATAAGAGACTTCAGTGATCCACAGAAACATCAAAGCAGACACATGTAAGTGTTTGAGAGGTTGAATAAAGTTGTTTTCCGAGTTTCTCAAAGTAATGCATTTCATGACTTGGGCTTGAAAGAAATGGAATTTTCCCAAACCAAAAACTTTCAGCTGGGATTGTTCTTCCCCTGTAACACCATAATTGTACTTTGAAATAATAGTTCTTTTTTTAATAGTTTTCTAGATGCAGTAACTGATACAAAGAGAAGGTAAATGTTCATCTGGCAGAAAAGCACTAGTCTTCAGTTCCTCTGATTATTTGGCTGCTCCCATCTACTGGCTGACGTTCCCTTCTTTACTGCTGGAAACATGGTCAGTGACTAATAAGTGTTTATTGATCTCTGCTTGAGATACTTGCTGAGAAATGTAGATATCAATGGATATTTGACCTGAATTAATGTTAAGAAAGAAAGTTTTTTCTGTACTGCCTCGTTTATACTGGATATTCATGCCTGCATAGTCACTTAGAAATGCCAGCTGACTCTACAGTCTGATGAGAATGGGGCTTCAGTGAGCTAAACTCTGAAGAAATAATATGCTGTCATTTGTACTTTTCCTCAGCCCAAAGTTACCCATGTAGTTGTTGCTCTGGGGGGTAAGTCAAAATACTATTGATTCTCAGCAGCTGTACTTGGTGAGTAGAATATAGGTCTAATTCAAAGCCCAATGCAATCAATTAAAGGGACTTCCTATTGATCCTAGGAGGCTTTGGATTATTTGCTAAAGCAGGCCAAGTTGGTGCTCTGCCTTTCCTCCTCCTATATTCCATCCTTTTTGTTTTGTACCCCTTCATTCTTCAACATTCTATGTGGAGAAGGAGCTGAAGCACTGGGGATCTTGTATTCCTCCATTCCTCCAGTTCATACAGGAGACAACAGATGTGGACTTTGCACTGTGAGAAGGAATCACAGCTAGAATGGCTTACGTTGGAAAGGGCCTCAGAGATCACCTGGTTCCAACCCCTTTGCCATGGGCAGGGACACCTCTCACAAGGCCAGGTTGTGCAGAATTCTGCACAACCTGGCCTTGAATACTTCCAGGAAATGGCAGTTGTTTAATGCCTCATTCTGTACTGTGGAACTGAAGCACTGAGTCTATGCCCAGCATGTCTCATTCCATCTGTACCCCCTCATCTTCCTTCCCCCTCCCATGTTTGCTGTCTTTGCCAGTGTGTCTGCCCCAAGCTCTGAGCTTTCTTCATGACTCTGCTGTTTGCTAGAGTAAATCTCCTCCCACTGCCTTTGGCTTTCGAATAGTAAAAAGGGTGTTCATTACTGTATCCGTGTTACAGGCAGAGAGACTGACACAGGGTTCATGGGCAGCCTGCCGAGGTTCTAAGGACACCAGATACAACAAATCCATAACCAGTAAATACTTTCCCTTGCTGTTCCCTGGTACAAAGAAAAGGACCCGCTGAGCTCATGTGGGACTCAGCTACACCCAGAACACTAGCATTTACCCATTTACCTGGGCAGGCTGAAACGTTTATGGACAACAAGAAGAATCTGTGCCTGCGCACTCTGTAGTTTGTGTATGACTGATTCACTGCAATACCTTCTCTGCTTTTACATCAGAAAAGCAGTTTTGAGTGCTCTTAATGGCTTTTAAAATTGAATTGTGGTGATGAGTCAGAAGAAAGTATAGCTGAGGATGGAACAAAGTCACAGCCTGTGTGCTACAGCCTGAATCATAATTGCTGGCATCAGTAGGCACACTTTCAAATCTTTATAGAACAGGCTTTCCAGAAAGTTTCTTCGAAATCAAAGCTGCCCAGGACCAGGGAGAGTACTGGTGTACTACACTTATTGCAGGCTGATGCTCTCTTTCATTAAATTAGAAGAAAAGGAGAGGGAATATTTACTCACAGTGAAAATACTCCATACTTCCAGCTGCTCTGAAAGGGAAAAAAAAAGCAGCAGAATTCCAAAGCCACAGTTTCACCAAAGGACATTAAAGAGAATAGCTTGAGAGAAGAATTTCTTGGATCCCTTTCAAGTGATACACACAAAAAGACAGAAACACTTTGGCTCATATTCCATCTTTAATGGCCTCCCGAGAGAAATACAGTTATTAACAAACATGTTTGATGTCATGCGTATGGATTGAAAACATGGCTGAGACTACTTAAGTTTACTTATTCAACCAACTATGCTGGAGAGGCATTGAGAGAAGAAAACACAGTCTTGCCTACTTTTTGACTTGGTAAAATTTTCTCTCAATAAACCCAATATTTTGTTTAAAAAGAAAAAAACAAAACCATAATCCCACTCATTAATTCCACTGCAGTCCTTACTAGTTCTGCAAAAGACTTAATTTGAGCACTTGGTAGAGGTGCCAAAACTCAATTATAGTCTGGAACTGGATTTTATTTGGTTGAAAATATAATGAAATTTCTATAATTTAGTTTCATAATTGTGTAAATAGACATTATTTCAAAACTTGTCACCAAATAATGCCTTGAGGATACATGTTTCACCTAGCTGGGATTTAATTAGTTGTTAATACTGACTTTTTTCATTCTGATTTTACATTAACTTTCTGCAGCAGTGATACCAAGCTGGAATATTCTGTGATTTTTCCTGTTGTGCCTGCCCTTTTTCTTTTCAGAAGAAACTGTGTCGTAATCAGTATGTTCCAGCAGAATACCTAAACCTAGCCTGAAATGGGTTTGTTGTGCCTGTACAGGACCACTTTTCCAGCCTTGCTTTGGAGGAAAGTTCTCATGCTGTGTTGCATTCTGAAACAGATCCAGTGTCCTTTTATTTCTGAGCAATTGGTTTTCCTTGGGAACATAAGCAACATTTGCTGCAGGTATGGAGTGTGCCAGAGTACCCCTGCACTGTGGGTTCCTCATCCCTTTCCCTTATAGCAACAGAGAAGATTTATTTCAGGTTTTCCCCTTTGGTTAAAAATGGTTGACACAAGGAATATGAAATTGGATTAGGTATCTGACAGAATATTCCCATTTTCTACTGAAGCATTTACCAGCTCTTACACATTTTTCTAGAAAGTTGAATTTTAAATACTCCATGTAAATACTGAATTTTAAATATTCCATCTCTGTGCTGTGTTTAGTTTTGCTCTTAGTGCAAAATGGCCCTTTAGAGATCTTTCTCTGCTTCAAACTGTGATACTCCAGGATCAATACCCTCTGCCTAAGGGTGGGTAGTTGGTATCTCCTCTACTAGAGGGAGCTCCTTGTGCCACCGTAAATACTGAAAATAAGATTTCTAGAGATGAAGTCTGAAGACATTCTATTTCTACACTTTGTAGTTATTGACTGGTTTATGGTTTTCTCCCAGTCTGTCGATAGACAGTGCAAGGCCATACCCAGTTTAGACTGGGTATTAGAAAGAATTTCTTTCCTAAAAGAATGGTCAGGCACTGGAAGAGGCTGCCCAGGGGAGTGCTGGAGTCACCATGCCCGGAGGTGTAAACGGGGTGCTCTGGGACATAGTTTAGTGGGCATGTGATGTTGGGTTGATTATTAGACTTGGTGATCTTAGAGGTCTTTTTCAACCGTAATGATTTGATGAAGTGTACGGCAATGAGCTCTTAATGATTCGATGAAGTGTAGGGCAATGAACTCCTGAGACAGTGGGACTGCAGCCCAGGCCCAAGGTATCTGTCCTCAGCAGAGATGCAGAGACTTTCCAAGAAGCTCTTGCTGCTCTTGGGCAGTTAAACATTGTGCACTTGCGTCACTTTTGCCAGTTGGGAACCTAATGGAGTAAATTTGAAGGCAGTCTTGTACTGTTGTATTATAGCAGCACATGAACCATCCCTAAACCTGAAAGGCAAATCGCTCTGTGGCACAGAAGTCTTGAGCCCAGGAGGAGGAGGAGGAGGATGCCAAAGGAAAACAGGGCACATGACAGGGGCATATTTTCCTCCTTCTTTCTCGCACCCGGTCTGCTAGGCACAAGTCTTGAGGTTCAATAGCTTTTATGCTGCTTTAGTGTTTCCTCCAGAAGTTCTGGAGCAGGGTTTTGGCTCAGGAGACCTTAGCATAGGGCAGCAGCAGCTACTGCTCTGCAGTGCCAAGGAGTGACCCAGTGAATCGGGATTATTAAAGGATCGCTTTGAACCAGCATCCGGTGACTTGGAAAGTTCAGACAGGTTTCGGCCGCTCTTGGCAGTGCGTTGGGAACCCCCCCGCACACCTGACGCGGTAGCGGTGCCGGCAAAAAAACCCCACCCCAAACAGACAGAAAACGGGTGGAAGCGATGAAAGTTCCTCCCGCCGACAGCCCGGCAAGAGCCGCCTCCCATCCCAGCCCGCGCGGGCGAGCAGGAGCGCGGTCCCGCACCGTCCGCGGGGGGCGTCAGCGGGCGAGGGTGGGGCGGGGTGCGGGAAGGCCTCGGGGGAGTGTGGTGGTGGGGGCTCGGGCTGAGGCGGGGCGGGGTCGGGCCCGTCTGCTCCTCCTGGGAGGGGTGCCGGTTCTGCCGGCACTTGGCCCCGGCCCCCGCAGTTCTGTTGCACTAACTCCGGGGCCGCTGCCCCGTCCGTGCCCGGTGGGGCGGCGGAGAGTACGCGCTGCCCTCCCCAGCCCTTTGTCGGCAGCGGCCGTCGGTCGGTGGGTCCGTCCGCGCTGGGCGCGTGGCTCCTTTGTGTACAGCAGCTGCTCCTGAATGCGGAGGCAAAGCCCGTGGCTTGGCACTGAGCTTTTAAAAAACAACAGCCCGCCCTTCTTCCCTCCCTCCCTCCGTCCCTCTCTCTCTCTCTCCTGTTTCCCTCCCTCCCTCCCCTCCTCCCGCCGAGGCGGACGGGCACCCACCTGGGCTCCGCAACCTCCTCTCCTCCTCTCCTTGTTTACCTGCACTTTTCCGCCGCCTATCCCCCCCGTTCCCCGCATCGATTCAGCTCGGCACCCCGCGGCTCCGCTCCCCCCAGCTCCGGGGACGGCACCTGAAGGTGGATCTAATAACCCTCCCGGCGACCCCTCCGAGCGCGCCCGGACCAAAGCACCGGCATGGATGTAAGATTTTATCCGGCTGCGGCGGGCAGCTCCCTTCCCGGAGACCCCGCCAACCTGGACTTTGCCCAGTGTTTGGGTTACTACAACTACAACAAGGTGATTATTCCCCCCGCGTGTGTTCAGTCCTCGTGTGTTGCTGTCGGGGACCGGTTCGCCTAGAGTCCGGGCTCGCTCGGGACCGGGGGATGCTCGAAAGCGCCCGTGGGGCTCAGCGGGGCCGGGTTACGTCCGCGCCCGGAGAGTTGGAGGCGACGGGTGTCCGCGGAGCCGCAGCAGTGGGGCCGCCTCGCTCCTCCTGCCAGCGGGTTCCACCCGGAGGTCCCTCCCGGCCCGGCCGCTGCCTGGACCCGGCGCTGGGGCCTCTCGGCGGAGCTGGGAGCCCAGGCGGACCCGCGGGTGCCGGGGGGCTTCTCCGCTCCCAAACAAAAGCGACGGCGCGGCTGGGCTGGGGCCGGCACTTGTGGAACTTTTCCTTGGGCGGGTCGGGCAGAGCTCGGCCGGGGCTCGGAGGTCGCTGCGAGGGAGGGGGAGCGACGCCTGCCCCTGCGCTGCTCTTTCGGGGGCACTCCGCCTCTGCTGCGGCCAGTCGCTCAGTACAGGATTATGGCAAACAGGAGGATTATCTCAAACTCCATGAGCTGCTAGCGTGGAAAGGGAGCGCTCGCCTGGGTTCGGCGAAGCTTGTCAGAGAAGTTGCGGTGCCCCTTCCATCCCTCCGCACCTCCGTTGCGGCTTGTGGAGTTCATGGAGTGAGCGGCGCAGGCAGAAGCCAGCAGCGGTTTCCCAGCGGCTGCCTTCGTTCGCAGAAATATGCTTTAATAACACGGGGATGATTTGTTTCACAAATCACCCAGATCTGGGGAAGGCAAAGTTAAGAGTGACACTGACTCAATGCTATTTTGAAAAAGCCCTGGCTGTTTGCACTGCGATGTGTCAATAGCACATTGAGCTATTAGCGCTGGGCCCTCACACAGGCACATAAAGATCCCTTTCACACTGTGTTTTTCCTGGTGCTATGTTTGTCCAACCTCTGGGGCCTTTTGTGAGGTGCTCTATGAGATGCTGGGGAAGAGAAGGGTGCTGCACAAAGTCTAAACTTGTGTTAAAACCTGTTTGGTTGTGGTTGTTTTTTTAAGAATCCTTTCCCAATGGGTAGATAAAGTTTGATGAAATATAAAGGTCACTTTCTGAAAGAGAAATAACATGCGTTCAATATTTAGTAGTTGAAGAAAACTTTCTCCTTGATAAACTGCTTCAGTATAGATGTCATGAGCGTAGTTTTGCATTGCTGTTCACGATAACCTCCATCTCAGCAGCTGCGGTGATGAAGTTTGTAAGTACGGGTTTGGTGAAAGGTTCAGCTTCATTCTGGAGGGGCAGAGCGGCGGACTCGGCTCCTCTCTCTGTGGTGATGGGGGGAGCACTGGGCTCACCTCCTGTCGCTGTGGTGATGGGGAGCTCTGGGCTCAGCCCCTCTGTGGTGATGGGGAGCTCTGGGCTCAGCCCCTCTGTCTGTGGTGGTGGTGAGCTCTGGGCTCAGCCTCTCTTTCTGTGGCGGTGGGGAGCTCTGGGCTCCACTGTGTGTGGTGATGGGGAGCAGTGAGCCATGGGGCACGCACAGCCCTGCCTCACGCATGCGCCCTGTGCTAGAGTGATTAGCGTGCTGCTTTGTTAGTAGTTAATATAGAGTGGCACAGGAGCATGAATTAAAGATGAAACGTCAACCTTAACTTTGAGGACTGCTAGGGACTTCAAGAGCTCCAAAATGCATAGTAAATGTTCACTATTTCTGATGTGCCAACTAACGTTGGAAACTTGCAGCACTTACTGACTTTGTCAGAGTGGTTACTATAGGTTTCACTTATTCACTGACTGTATTGTGTTATGCACAGTATGTATTTCTCAGGCTCTGTAGAAGGCTACTGTATGGCTTCTTTTCATTTAGGTCTTTTTTGTATGTTCCGAATCCTGAGTATCTTCTGAAAGCCAGTGGCTTATTGTGTCCCTTCCCTTGCTGCAAACACAGTTATATATAACCTTTTGACTGTATTTTCCTTCATCATACAATGAGAACAGAGCGTGCATTCAGAAAAAGTCAGAAGGAACTAACTTTTGACCTATTAAAAAATGCACTGCAGTTGCTGAAATGCTCCTGGACGTAATTTTGGCAAATGTCTTGTAGGCCAGGCTTCCAATCTGCAGCAGGAAATATTTTAATTAACAGAGTGCAGCTCATGCTGCATGTGCCTGAGAATAGCTAGCTTTGTATGCAAAAGGCCTGATCTGGAGCAGGCTCACACACACGCACATACACACACACACACACACAACTGTGTTGCTGTTGCTGTGAGCTGCTCTTGGCTCTTGTTCTCAGCTGTGAGAGCAGCACCGTGGTGTACGGGTGTTTCAAGGACAGGAGGGGAAATTGTGAATGAGTTCCTAGAAAGGAGGATCTTAACTGTGTTAATCTAATCTCATTTTCTGTGTTGTTTATAATCTGTAACTACAGAAATCATTGTAAGATTGTGGGGTTTTAAAAAAATTATTCTAAAAAAAGAGTTAATTTATTTTAAAATCCTCCCTCTCTTCTTTCCTTCCATCCTGTCCTTTTCCTTGTGTTCCAAATGATTACACTGTTAGGAACTGAGATGACCAGAAGGCATAGAAAAAGAAGAGTTGAAATATTTACTCTGCTGAAGTTAATGGGAGAGCTGTTATTGATTTCACTGGGGACAGTATTTCACCTCAAGTCTTTCTGAAACTCATTTGAGTATCCTGCCTACTCATCCGTGCCTGCTTCATTGTTAGGAGCTGAATCCATATTCTCCTTGTGACAGTGACATTGCCTGTGACAACTGCCAGGAAACAGGCAGTGTGATGGCAAGAGGAAGCATGCTGTGTGCTAGTGTATATATGCAAAGGCAGAATTATTTATGTCAAAATATTCTCAGGATCATTAAGACACAGAGTTCATATAAAGCCTATAAAAAATGGGGTCTTGTATCACAGTGTCTAAAAACACTGAACATTAAGCTGTTCAGTGTAAATCCATCGCTCTCTGTGAGCGACACTCTCCCACCTGCGTGTTCCACATAGTTTTCCTCAGGACTGGGCAGTGTTTACTCTGTTGTGGGTACAGCACTAACAGCACTGTAGCAGACGTGAATCCTCAGGCAGGGCTTGGGATCTCACGTTTGCTGGTAGCCCTGCATGCTTGGAAGCTGTCTTGGCCTATGCCTGCACCTGCAGTGCCATTCAGTTGGGTCTCATCTTCACAACTGCTTCTTAAGAGCAGTGTTGTGCTTTTGAATTTGGTTGTCAATACTGGACAAGGATAAGGTCATCACACTGGGTTTTTTTAAGGGAGGGTAGCATTGGTTTGGAGTTTGTGATGGGCAATGGATTAACGTACATCGGTGTTCTTGCCGTTTTTGTAGTACATTAGTTTCTAGAAGGCTCCAGAGTGGGGTGATTTTTATTGGGATGATGTATAACATGGTAAACACACGTAAAGGGCAGAAGAGTAAATAAAGACACAGAACTGCGGTGATTTGTCCAAGGTTATGCAGTTGGTCACTGACATAATCAGGGCCCCAACCAAGGTATTCTGAGATCCAGTCCAGTGGTTTATGCTGAATCTCATTTGCTCTAATAGGATTACTTACATGTTTAAAGTAAAGCATGTGCTTAAGTGCTTTGCTGGATCAGGGCCATATTTGATAAGTTTTTAGTGCTGGTGTGAGAGTACATAACTTGACCCTGCATGTGTCTGGATGGTGGTGGTTTGGGGTAACGCCGATCCACCTCTGCTTCATGGAAGTGCACTAGTGTGCTGCCTGTTTCTAGAAGAGTCCTGCTGTGGTGTGCAAAAAAGAATCACCAAAAAGTAGCATAAAATTACAGCAAGTTGAAAGAGAGCAGCTGTTGTAAAATATTCTGCTTCTGTATCGAGTCCTTTTATGGTTCTGCAGATGGAGAATGATTTTGGACATTTGCTACAGTCGAGTAGTTATTTCTAAACAAACTTTTTCACTTACTGAGTAAATTATATATCTTGTACTAAAAATATTTAGGCAATTGCTATTCATCATAGAAAATACATTTTTTTTATTAAAGGCACCATAATTTTTATAATGCAGTTTTGTAAAAGGGAAAAGAAAGGACCAAAACCTAAACAGGCACAGCTCAGTGCTTGAGCTATCATTGCGTTAAATTCCACAACCCTTACTTCATTATTTAGCTGCTTACATTTTATAATGTTTATCTCTTACACACAGATTGCCCTTGAAGGACACAAATTTCAAACAAATTGGTTAATTCGGGCATGAGCCTATGGATGTGAATGTCAGAGCCTCCATGGTTTTGGTTGGAATATTTTGTGTTTTACAAAGGGAGCTCAGGAAGGTTATCTTGTTCTGCCAGAGGTAAAGCAAAGACAGCAGTAGTTTAGTAGCATACTGAACTGGGACTGCAAGTCATTTCTATTAGTGTGTGGTGCTGGGAAATAAATGAATTACATTTATGGAAATGATTGAAAAATGACTGAAATTTACTGTGGCTCTGTGTGCATAGGTTTGTTCATCACATAGTAGCTGGTGAGAGACAATGGGTGCATATGTGCTGTTGGTAGAGGTCTGTTTTCTGTGCAGCATACACCCTGCTCGTTTACCTCTGGGCTCTGCTCTAATGCAGATGGGATGGTCACTGGTTACTGGAAGCTGGAGTGTGCTGTGGTCACACACCTACAATGGGACCATTACAGAGGTGATGGGACTGGTAGAAAGCACCAAGCACTTGCAAAGTAGGGGTGTCTAAGTAGAGACACAAGTGGGTCTGGCTGGAGACAATTTAACAAAGGCATTGGGAGTGTTCTGTAACAGTATCAACCTGGCAAATGCCATTTTGGCTTCAGTGCTTCCTGCTGATCTTGTGGCACCTGTCACAACTGTGCTGAGCTGCTTCTCTCCAAGAACACCCTTCCCCTGCCTCTGACATCTCAAGATCTCAGGACTGTGCAGGAAACTGCTGATGGTCAATAAAAAAGTTCTCAAAGAATCCTGCCACCCAATCCAGTACTAAAAATGTTGGATGTTTGGAAGAAGAGCAACGGTTAGATGAGTATGTCTACAAGAATACAAATTATAATTTCTCTCATGACCAGGGCTTACCTTATGCTGGTTTTCAGGAGCAATCATCCCACAGGTTTCCTGATGTGCTTGAAGAGCTGGCAATGAAAAGGAACCCCTGTATGCCCAAGGCATCAATTGGGCAAAGACCTCTGTTGCTCAGAATGAGTGTGCATAATGATGATACTAATTGGAATGTGCAGCATACATTTTCTGTTGCTCAAATAATAGAGCTCCTGTACTGATCATACAAAAGCATCAGAAGTTGGCTGCGTACAAAGTATACTTCGTAGAAGTTGATTGGTAGAAATATTTTTAGGTGTTTTCATTACAATGGGTTATAGTTAGTAATACTTGTGATAATGTAGAGTAATATATGGAGAGTTTGAATTTCATGCTTAGAAATAGTCTGGGTACTTGTGATATTGGAGGATTAAGGCTTGTTTTGGCCACAATTTTTTGTTCTCAAGACTTAAATTCACCTGAATGAGATGCATGGTATCCCATTGGATTTTGACTGCCCAGGTAGAATGCTAACCAGCACTTCAGAAGTTTTCAGAATTGGAGAAATTCTTTGATTGGAAGAGACCTTGAAGATAATCAAGTCCAACCTTTGACCCAGCACTGCCAGGTCACCAGTAAACCATCTCTCTAAGCACCAGGTCCACATGTTTTAATATCTCCAGGGATGGTGATTCTACCACTGCCCTGGTCAGCCTGTTCCAATGTTTGTTAACCTTCAGTGAATCAATTCTTCATAACATCCAGCTCTAAATCTCCCTTGGTGCAGCTTTGCAGCCTGTTCCTCTGGTCCTATTGCTTGTTACCAAGGAGAAGAGGCTGAGCCCCTCTTTGCTCCAATGTCCATTCAGGTAGCTATAGAGAGAGAGAAGACCACCTCTCAGCCTCCTTTTCTGTAGGCTAAACAACCCTAGTTCCTTTAACTGCTCCTCACAGGACTTGGGTTCCAAACCTTTCACAAGCCTCATTGCCCCGCTCTGGGCAAGTATATCAATGGCTTCCTTGTAGTGAGGGCTCCAGAACTGAACACAGTATTTGGTGACCAGTGCATGCGTTTTAAAATTATGGTAATTTGTAGCAGTCACAACTCTGATGTGTGCATGCCATGGACACCCACTCACGTGTCTTGCTGTAGAGCAAGGAAATACTGGTGAAGTCCACTGGGAGGACAAGATCCTCATTCCCACAGCATTGCCTGTATCGAACACTTGATACAGAGGTACTGTTTCCAGCCTAACCTTATATTATTATGCATTTCTAATAAAATCTAAAATAGAAGAGGAAATAACAGCTTATGTTCTTTGGCAGCTACTTGAGATGAGAGTAGCTTACGTTAACTGTATGTTCTGTGACTCATGTGCTGCAGTTTTGAGCTGTGCCTGGCAAAGCAAGGCCAATCACACTGTGACCTTTGGGTTGTGCTGCTGGCTTTGATTAAATTTACAACTAATGCATGCCTGTATATGCGCTGAATTCTGACGCTCCCCCAAATCCTAACTGATGGTATTGAATGGTGATAATCTAATATAAGAGGAGAAGAATTTGTACAACACTAATCCAACCTTTTTATCTGTAACCACTCTTCTAGTGCCGTAAAATTGAGTGCTGTTCTGCAGACCTAATGGCAGGGTTGAGTTTTCAAATGATTCAAACTCTTATCTGATAGCCGCCTCCTATACTGGTACCTGTCTGTGTGATGTATTTATAGAGTGCCAGTCACCATAGTATCTTTGCGATGATTGCTACCAAAATTGAGAACTCTGAGGTGAAAATCTAATCAGGACTTTAGATAACGATGTCACACAAGAGCCTCCTGGTCTTTGCCACTGTGCTCCCTTCAGATGGGAGCCTTTGATGAGATCGTGCTTGCTGCCGCGTTATTCATTATTTATTTTTGTAGCAAGATTTCTATTTCATATCTTTCCCACTGCACATTAGCAGCTGTCAGACCAATTCAGATTCTTTTTTCAATGTATTGTCTCTGCTGAAACAATAGATTGGAAAATACTGGCCTTACAGGGCTGCTGAACTAGCAAAGCCAAAAGGGAAGACTGTTGTTATACAGATGCTTCAGCCACAGATACCTCAGATATCCAAACAGGTGTTTTCTTGAATGTTCTCAGACACTTTGTTATAACAGGCAGACTGGCTGAAAATACTATTTTCATGCTACAAATACATAAGTTCTACAGGCAGAGCGTTGGGGACATGATTGACCCGTGCTGCAGAGGCAGCTGTGGGGGGAAAAGGTGTGCTACTAAAACTGCACAATGCCAGTTTGCTATTGGAAATGAAAGATGTTGTAAACAAAGTGTCTATGTAGTTTTTTGTTTGTTTGTACAGTTCATGTTCCAGCTACTGGCATTAGTGTTGACAGTCGATCTGCCCAGAGCCCCATGTAAGTGTCTAAAAGTAATAGCGGTCCATTCTCAAACACTGCAGGTTATCTCTTAATGCTTCTTTAAGGTTGATTAAACAAAAATAAATTAAGAAATCATGGATAGAAGTCTATGTTGGCTTTTTTCCCTGGCAGTTGTATCTCAGCTTTGTTCACGCTCGCTGGAGACAGAGTCAATGTGGGCATCTTTCACTACGTTATATGGGTAGTAGATCAGGCCTGCCCCTGGCATTTCATGGGAGAAATTATTATCAACTACATGTTTTATTTTTGCTGCTGTGAGTTACAGCCCTTCTTACAGTCTGGGTCACTGTGGCAATAGATCATCATTCTTGGCCAAAGACTTGTGAGAGCAAAGGCTAGTTCTTATGGACAAGAGCGGGTTGGGACACAGTGAAGTAAAATACAGTCTCTGTTGGGATAAAGCACCAGAATTTGGATCAACAGCCTGTGAAGCTTAAGGGATCTCTTTGTCTTTTGCTGCTTTCTAAGGTTTATGATTGGTGGTTTTTCATTTGATTGCCGTTGGTGTGACTTTATCTGCTGCTGGTTTAGGTGAGAAGCTCCTGTGTTTAAGCTATATCCACCTTGAGCGCTACATTGTAATTTTGTAAACAGTTAATATAAGAGTAATTAAAGATGGATTTTAAACTAACTTGTCTTGGATATGCTAATAATTAAAGTATTAGTGTTTGGGGTTTGATTTGGTGTTGGTTTGGTTTGTTATTTTTAGAAGTAGCCCATGCTTGGAAACTGCCTGAGCTGTGTGAATCACTCCTTCTGTCCCAATGGGACAGCTCCCATGTTTAAAGTCACTGAATTATATAAAGGTTTGTAGGTTCAGGACATATTTAAACACCTCAATATTGATTACCTGTCTAATTTTGATATGAAAAATTGTGTTAAAACCATGAAAAAATCAATTTCTACATAGTGGAGTAGCTGATTTGCAGAGCAGGTCATCTTTATCTGCTGGGGTTTTTTATGCTGGCTCTGTAGTCATAATGGCTTATATAAATAGTTAAATCGTTAATGGGTTAGGAGACTGCATTTCAGAACTACTTTGTTATTAGTAAAAGTGCTTTTGTTAAACTACTTTTACTAAACTGTTTTACTGCCTGAGGATTAGCAGTCTAGTATTTTTAAAGCTATTTGTTTTATTAAATAAATAAGGGTTTGATTGGGCAGGGAAAAATAGCCATGCAGTTTGCTTTAGTAGCTTAATGGTGTTACCATTGCTGGTTCTTGCTAAATGTATGGGTGAAATGATGATAATAATAGGCAGCCATGTAAATATGAGGATATCATGGTATTGATTTGTTCTAGTGAAAAACCTGATAGTTGTGGTTTCCTATCACAACCCAACATGTGTCTGTGGGGTTTTTTTGTATTGTTTTGCTTGTAAGGTCTGAAATACATTAACCTTGCATTAAAAAAACACAAACCCTACCCTATGCATCTGGCAGATGAAACAGGATTTTACAATGCATTTTCCACTCTTCTTCTCATCAGAACCATAGCACTGAGAGAACTGGCAGATGAGGTTGCTAAACCCTTCTCTGTTATATTCCAAAATTCATGGCAGTCTGGTGAAGTGTCCTTTGACTGGAAAAGGGGAGTCATAACTCCTATTTTCAAAAAGGGTAGGAAGGAGGCATCTGGGAACTACAGGCCAGTCAGTCTCACCTCTGTGTCTGGTAAGATCATGGAGCAGATCCTCCTGCAGACACTACTGAGACAGGAGAATGGTAAAGAGGTGATTGGGTATAATCAGTATGGCCTCACCAAGGACAAATCCTGTCTGACAAACCTGGTGGCCTTCTATGAATGGGTCACAACATTAATGGATGAGGGATGAGTGACTGATGTCATTTACCTGGACCTGAGCAAAGCCTTTGACACTCTCCCACACCACATTCTGTTTTCCAAGCTGGTGGAACATGGGTTTGATGGGGGGACCATTAAATGGGTAAAGAACTGCCTTGATGGCTGTACCCAAAGAGTGGCTATCAATGGGTCCCTGTCCAAGTGTAGGCCAGGGACAAACGGAGTCCCTCAGGGATCAGTCCTGGGACTGGTCTTGTTCAGCATCTTTGTCCGTGACACAGACAGAGGTATTGAGTGCACCCTCAGCAAGTTTTCTGACTACGCCAGGCTGTGTGGTGCAGCAGCCACATCGGAGGGTAAGGATGCCATCTGGAGGGACCTGGACAGGCTGGAGAGATGGGCACAAGCCAACCTCATGGGGTTTAACAAGACCAAGCGTAAGGTCCTGCATCTGGGTCGAGGCAATACTAAGCACAGATACAGGCTGGGCAGTGACTGGCTGGAGAGTAGCCCTGAGGAGAGGGACTTGGGGGTGCTTGTGGACAAAAAGCTCAGCATGAGCCAGCACTGTGTACTTGCCGCCCAGAGGAGTATTAATAATAATTGTGAGGCAGAATCATTTGAATTTGTGCTACAAAGTAAATAAAGAAGATGTTTGTAGCTGTGTGACTTTGTGGTTTTCTGCGTGTGTCCAGTAACTAACTGGATTTCAAATAACAGAGGGAAGTAATTGGTATTGGTTTATTTTGTCCTGCTAACTAATTTACAAGAACAAGGAATTTAACGGATAGTTTTGCTGTCCTTTGCCTCTGACTTTTTTTGAAGCTATTTAAAGTTACTTTTATGCTCCCAGGGTGGTGTAGCTGAGACACACAGTGCGCGTGGAGAGGTAAATCAGATGTTATGTCATACCAGGCAGCCTGCCTTCCTAAACAGTGACTGGCATAACTGCTTCCACAATGGCGTTCTGCCTGTTGTTTTTGATGCAGCAGAGGTGCTGGTAAGCAAAAGCTGCCTTTGTACCTTCATCTGAGTGGTTTTTTTAAATGGCTTTGCACTGGGGTCTTGGTTGATGCCTTTAAGGTGCAGATGGTTCTGTGTGGCTTATGAAAAATTTGTTGTTTTTTCCAGAATGACCATCCATATGTGCACTCTCAGGTCTGATTATTGTTTTAACTTGGTCTTTTTCAAGTAGTGTTTGAACCAGATGTGTGCATTGATGTCTTCAGTGCAGTCTTTCAGTACCCCAGGCTGCCCAGTTGCCATGCCTCATGGGAGCAGTGGCTTCTGAGATGCCTTCAGCTCCATGGTACCTTTTCTATGAGACACTCTGGGAACATGGTGTACATCAGCACATTTCTTGGGCATCTTTCTCATGTTCCTCAGCTCTGCTGCCTGCTTTGGTTTGGAACTGCTGGCTGCTAACACCCAGGAAAACCTGAGATTCTTGGAGCCACCCTCAGCTGGGACAGGATTTCAGCTGATGTGCAGCTCTGACTGAATGAGGTCTAAGGCAAGCAGGGTAATCTAGGCTTGAATATAACTCAGATTAATCAGGGATTGTAAGAAAGCAAAACATAGCAGTTATGTTCACAAAATACCCTCCTCAAGTAGGCAAAGCAGCAGCACTGTATTTTGCCTATACAGGGTTGTGGTATGTCCAGTGTACAAGTTCTGATCTTCTACCTGTAATTCTTCTTCAAAATCAGTGATAAAATTGTATAGTGAGCTGCTGTGTCTCTTTAGCTTCAACCTGCAACTCTAGCTTGCCCAGTTTAAGTAGCAAAATGTGCTAAATTTAGTCAGCAAACAACTTGTGATAGCATGGCAGCCTTTTTCTGTCTTCTCTGTTAGAAAGTCTTTGAGTAAGGATGACGAAGATTGGCTTTGACTCCTATCAGCACAAATATATTGCCGGTGATAACATACCATATGAGCGTGCTGCCTATCTGCCTGTATTCTTGTCTCCAGTAAATAGCAGTTTTTCAAGGAAGGTCTCAGGATTTGCCCTTTTGTTAATGGCCTGGCATGGAGTTTACATACCAGCAAAGCTTCCTGATTCTTCACTTGATAAGGTATTAAAGGGGTGGGGGGTGGGGGTGTTGAGCTTTGTGTTGGTTCTGCAAAAGAAAATTGACAGTTGTGTTCCTTGTAATACACAGAACTAATAAATGTTGGATCAGAAACGTGACTTTTGCACAGTCAAACATTTTTAAAGCACAGACAGTATATTGGTCTGCATCAGTTGTAACAATCCTCCACTGCTTGGAGGATGTGGGGTGCCGCTGTTTGCTGCTGCACAGGTTGCCAACATCAGGATATGCACACCCTCCTTGGGACTTCTTATCATTGAATCTAAACTTTGCATTGCTGGTTAACTGAATTCCACTATTGCTCACCCTACATCAAAGTTATTTGTGTGTATTCAGAATTACTCCTAAGGTTATTCCATCATGAGGCATAAGTGAGAGACAGTGGTGATAAAGAGCTTGATTCATTTTATGACTAACTGCAGGTGAACATTATGTTGTTATGTCTCATTTTCATTGTTTCTGTGACTCAGAAATGATTATAAACTCCATTAAACCACCATGACATCAATGGAGTGAGTATGTAAAATGCATGTGAAAGGATCAAGCCTAGAAATCATAACAATATAATAGCTACCCCTACAATTTATACTCTATCAAGCATTTGCTATGAGTTTCATTTATTCTTCATGTGGGTGAGAACTGATACCAAGCATACACCTTGCTTTCTGGCCCCCAGATGTAATCTTTTCCTTTAAAATAAATGTGAAAGCAAAAAAATAAGGAAGAACAATTTCCATGGAGGAAAATCAATTCTGGTCCTTCAGAGTTATGAGCTCAGATGGATATTTTGCAGCTACAGGAGTACAAGCAATTCACCCCAAATCTGCCATAGAATTTTGACAGTGAGAGATCTTTGATCTCTGATTTCTTTTACAGTTTTTCTTTCTCTTATTGTGTTGGGTCTCACTATTTCACTTTTTCTCTCACACTGCTATGATAGGAAGCAGCCATGAGGCCTCTGTTGCCAAAGAAAATGGCCATTTGTTGAGCTAGAAAAAGAATGGAGACATGGCTGTGGAACACCAGATTGAGAAGGAGGAAAGGTGGCCAGGGAATGCTGTTCAGTAGTTAAATTTGAAAATATTTTCAGTCTGCCTGAGTTTCTGAACTTCCTCCTGCGGGTCTGGATGTCATTTGGATTTTGATGTGGGGTTTTGGGGAGAGGTGGAAAAAAGAGTGAAAATACCTCTTATTCACATTTAAATACTTCATATACATTTTGGAGAACTTATCTTTGGATCTCATTTGGTCATGAGAAGGAGAAATTCATCTTTGTTTCTCCATTTCATTGGCTTATGGCACCCAAGTGAAGGACTCCTATCTGCAGCTTTTTTTTCTGAGACTCCAGTTGCCAGGGTTCTTCAAATGTAGGGATAAGAAATAACAAGGTTTTCGATGCTGAATCTCGATGTGTATGCTAGAGCGAGGCCAGTTGTTTTATTGATTTCAGCTACTGAAGTTTTCCCTCTGAAGATGATTTATGTTTATCTTAAAAAAACAAACCCCAAAACAATCAATGAGACAAACAAACTGAACTTCATGTAAGAACTGATTTAACATGTACTCAGCTTTTTCCTTCTCATCCTTACTTTCTAAAATCTGCTATGTGTTCAAAAGCAGTGGGTACAGTCCTGCTCTTGCACGTAGGAATACGCCCTCTTTGAAGAAGAGAGATGTTTCTGCTTTTATATTGAGCTTCATAAAGTTGCTGGAATAAAATACAGCTTGAAGGATATATTTTAAAGTAGTAGTTTCTTGGGCACTGAACCATTCATTTCCTAAAAGGATAAAGCCACTTCTCTGTACCTGCTGACAAAACAAAGGCATCAGTGCTGATAATATTTTACTTGGAGACTGGCTCTCATGTTGGGAAGCATTACTCTGGCTGCTGAAAAGCACCAGTCCAAGCTGGCCTCTCATCCCTACCAGAAGCAATGCATCTGCCTCACTGGGAATCATAAAAATAGTCTACAGTTGATTTTGTCTGCACTTTTGCTAAATAAATGAATCATTATTGTGTTTCCTTTAGCTTAGATACCAAATGAAAACGAAGCAAAATGCTGCATTCAGCTGCTTCAAGTTGGGAAGGTCTAGATAATCTTCATCTCCGACGTGTGAAAGAACTGACACATAAAATTGCAGGTCTGGCAGCAAAGATGTTTTAAAATCTTTTTCAAAAATAAGTGCCTTACAGCTGGGGAAATTTATTTTTCTTAAGGAAAGAAGACATAAGAGACCTGAAGAATGTCTGTGCCTTAATAATAATACTGGAAGCAGCAATGTGAGAAAGAAGACACTGTTGTTATAAGCATGGCTGTACCAACGCTGGCTGTGAGCTTAGCCTGGGAATGAGGAGAAAGCCTTAGTCTTCCACAGGATGCTGCGTTAGCCTTCCCATCATAGTAGGGACAAGAGAGCAGTAGCCTCTTGAAAGGTTCTGGGTTTGAGCTTAATACCAAGTACTGTGGTTGACTAAAAGAGGGACCATGGGGTTGATGTTAATGTTAAACTTGTTCAACGTGGTTCATTTAGGCTTCATGTTTACCTTCTGGATGATATGATACAGAGGCTGTGTGACACACTCTGCCATCCCAAGCAAGTCTCTAGTTTGGACCAGGCAAGCACAGATGTGACGTAAACACTTGATGAATTTGGAATGATTCACTACAGCTAGTAAAGACAGTGGGTGTCTCAAGTATGATTCTATAATGGAAAACTATTGTAGATAGATTCATAGGTGCTGGTGTATTTGTGAACATGGAGATATCCCTTTGTTCTTCCTTCAGAAATGGTGTATTTTTCCTTGGTGATGGTAAGGAGGGAAAGGCCTTAGAATGTGTGAAAGAGATGATGCAAAAATCCACATCCAGAAACCTGTAGAAGCATGGTATCAAATTATGATTAGGTTTGTCTTGGGGTAGATGCTTTGAGAGTGTGTATCACATACTTATCAGCTTCCTCACCAATGTGCTCTGCTGACTGCTTAGCTTCCAAGTTTCTGTTAGTGTTCTGGTCACTCAGATCTGAGTGAGAACCTGATTTTCAGAAAGCATTTGGACAGTGGAGCTAAGCAGCTGTATGGAACACTTGCAGGCATTTACAGCCCCTCTTTGTATCTGTTTGTCTTCTATAGAGTCATAGACTGGCCCAGATTGGAAGGGACCCCCACAGGTCATGTAGTCCATCCTCCCCTGCAGTGAGCAGGGTCAGCCTCATCTAGATCAGGCTGCCCAGAGCCTTGTCCAGCCTCCCCTTGAATAACTCCAAGGATGGGGCCTCAACTCCTTCCCTGGGCAATGCATTCCAGTGTTAAATCACTCTGCTGCTGAAAAACTTCCTACCAGCCAACTTCAGTCTCTCCTTCTCTTGGGCAGTACAAACCTATTTAATATCCAAGGTGCGTAGGTAAAGGGTAATTCTATTCTTTCATTGTTTCAGTGAAAAAATCCAGTTTATAATGCCATTTAGATAGCAAATTAATACATCTTGCACAACCCATAACATTTTATAGAGTGTTAGTGCTTGTGGACATAGAGAATAAGTATGTCATTGGTTAGAGCTGCAAGGATACTTCTGTCTCAGTTTCACTTTTCTAAATCAGTAAACTATTTTAAAGGAATTCAGTTCTGAAAAAGCTGTTGTATCATTTTTCAGTAGGCAAATTAGAAGCTCTTGGGAATGCAGCATTCCCAGGAAATAGGTTGTATTTCTTGATATACATGTGTATCTGGTTTTAATCCGGTATGCCAAGGTAACAGAATTTTTTACACACTCACACAGTGAAATTTGTACTGTCTTCTTGTGATGTTGCTGCTCACTGTAATTATTGATTAGTGTTATTACCTCATTACTTTTAGGGGGTTGTGGGGGTTTCTCTGGGGGGAAGGATGGTTGTGTTTTACAAGTATTTTTCCTGAGCTGTTATGTGATAGGAAAGGGTAGGTGGTGTGATTGTTCATTTTAAACAATCCAAAATTCCCCATCCAGCTCTCTGGTTGGACTATATACTTTGAAACTTTCTCCAGTTTATTTTCTTTTATTTTCTATGAAAAGTTACATGATATAAGAGTAAATTTGAGCAGAAGTTGTACATTGACAAGCGAAAGCAGTGTCTTGAGAATTCATCAGTCGAGCTGAAATCAGTTTAGTTGTTTGCAGAAGAGTGGCCTGGATGTGTGGCACAACAGTCGAAGACCTGGTAAATGCAGAACAGCGCTGTGTTTTTGCACCTGGTTGAACTGATTTTGAGTCTTGGACTCAAAAAATCTGTAGATTAATTTCAGAAGATATATAAAACCCTAGCAAATGTATGATGACATGATGCGATTTCCTAGGAATTACTGAACTCTGAAACCCACAGTGAAGGTTTGCCACCTCTCTGTAAGGCAGTTTAAGTGCAAAAATCTCATTGCCAAGTTTCACTGCTGCTATTTCTTAATGCGCCCTGAGGCAGGTACATAATTCTGTGCAATTAAAGTGCAATTAAAAAACAATATATAATTTCTTTTAAGAGTGTTCTAGCTTTGCCTTTTTTTTTGAAGCATGGATTCATTTGTTGCTGGATTTAAACTTGGAAGCTGGTGGCTATAGCTGATATAAAAGGTTTCTTCCAATCCTCACTTCTCCAAAGCAGTGATTCTTCCTACTTCAGCTGATTCATGCTAACAATAGGATTTTATTTGCATATGCTCATGCATCAAATTGGTAAGTAAGTATTTTATCTGGACGCAAAAATGAAAAAGTATTTATTTTTCTAATAAAATGGACGTTAAAAAATAGGCTTTGAGGGTCTCCTCTCGTCTCACAGAATCCTGAAGCTCAGTGGCAGTGCATTTATCCTTGGCATAATGATTCAGAAAATTCTTTGGTTTACCAGTTTGAGAGATACAGGCAGACAGAAGAAAAGCCTCAAGCAAGCTGTTCCTGAGCTCTCCTGAGGTTCCTTCCCACCTGAAGGATCCTCTGATTGCACAAGATGAATGGGTAGCAAAGATTTAAAGGTAGGCTTTAAATTGGATGTAGGGAAGAAGTTCTTTAGCAGGATGGGATTTGAACACTGGAACAGATTGCCCAGGAAGGGAGTTGATGCCCCATCCCTGGAGACCTTCAAGGTTGGACAAGGCACTTGGCAGTCTGATCAAGTTGAGGCTGTCCCTGTTCACTGCAGGGGGTTTGGACTGGATGCCATTTGGAGGTCCCTTCCAAGCTGGGCCACTGTGATTCTATGTTGTGTTCTAGGAAAACATGGATCTGGAAGTTGTGGCAGTATTTTACCCTTCACCTGGAACATTCAGGCAGTGGGAGAACCATATTCTGAGATCTGCCTTTACTCTGTCGGTCAGGAGTTTGCTTTCAGGCTGAAGAAATAGGACAGCAGTTGCAGTTCACAAGGATGTGCATGTGTGTAGTGGTGTGAGTGAGCTGATAATTGTGACCTGTCTAGAGCATCTGGGTTTAATACAGTCACTGTGTGCCTATCGCTTTGTAGTTGCATGGTAACACATGATATACTGAAATAAATGATTTTTATTGAGCTCTGTGTAGCCTTGCTGTAAGGAATCGCTAGTTAGAGCTCATCAGTTTGGTTTGGCATCGTTATAGAAAATAAGTCTGTAAAGACTTTGTTCCAAGCTCTAGTCTGGGTTGTGGGTCACTGGTACTTGTTAGCTGTTTATATATGTGACTGGGCTGTTGATTCTACTGTTAAATTTTAGTTTCTTAGTTCTTTCCTCAGAATTACAGTCATGTGGTAACTCATTTTTTACCCTCTATAATAATCTTTAGAAAAATTCATTCTGAGGAAGCACCTAAAGCACAAGAATTTCCTTTAAATCCTGTTAATTTTGTCACATAGAAAAACAAATCACTGTAGTCTAGCACAAACTTGTACATGTAAAGTAGTTTTCCTAGTAAATAGAACTGTTGTATACAACACTCATGGAAAAATATTTCTTGAAGGAGACTTTTAGATTAAATAGACATTAATTGCTGCAATCTTCATTTCTTCCTGTCTAGTTTGATGCCAGTTGCTCCTTATGGAGGTTAAAAGTACACATGTGTGAGTAGAACAGGGAACATGATGAAGAGAGATTGAATAATTTGATTATTTTTAAAATCCTAGTTCCAACCTGAATTTTCATGGTGCGTAGTAGCATCTAGGTATTTGTGTATGGCAGGGTATGTTGTGTTCTGTATTTCAGGTGCTGAAAAGCACCTGATTTTCAGAGCGTGGATGTTGTGGTTAGGAAAATGAACCCTCGTGAAATGTCATGGGTTCATATCCTTCCCCTTACCAGCACTAATAAATTGAGCATTGATTGATTAGTGCAATCTGAGACTCAGAAGTATGAAGAATCATTGTGGTAGAACTTTAGATCATTACTACCGGAAAGTAGTTGAAGCAAATTGCCTAGTTGAGGGGGGAGGGGTGATGTCTCAAGCACTACAATTGAAAAGAACATGTGATTATCCTCCAAATCGGAACACTTTGCTGAGATCTGCTCTAAACATCGGAAGGAGTAGTAGGTTGAAAAGATTGTGTCATCACTTTTGTATCTGAGTGCATCTCACAGCAGATTTGGTATTCTTATTAAAGCATTATACATGTATTATAAATTATTAAATATTATATGTATAATATTTTATTCTTATTGAAATATATTATTGACATATTTTGGGAGCACATCAATTTATTAATCTTTATGAACATTACAGCAGTCCTAGAGAATATAGATCAAGATTTTTTACATCTGGCAAAAACATGGTGCTACCTTTTCTGGAAGTGGAGCTTGCCCTGTATGCTTTCACAGTGGTTAATAGAAACCCTCCTTGAAAAAAGGATCCTCATCAAAGAATGGTTTATGAAACAGAAAAGCAGCACTCATAAACCCTGTTGGATTCCAAGAGTTATTAAATTTTACATCATATAAAGTTTATTTTTCCAGATGCCACAGTTCAAAATAATGTATTTTTAATACTACTTGTGGAATTGTACAGATCCATAACAGCACGTGATGTGTTAATATCCTCTGTGACATCCTACTGGTCGTATCCAACTGTGATAAACAGTTGTGTACGCTATAAAAGTGACAGCTATTACAGAAATAAGGATAATGCACAAGGAGACAAACAATCCCTTAAATTTCTAAAGACTGTTACAAATCTTGAATGTTAATTTGAAGGAAAAAGTACATGCTAATGCTAAGTTTATGCCTTCAGTTAATAGCCCTTTATTCCTTCAGGAAAAAAAAATCAAGCAGCTATACTTTAAATGAATTTAATGAACTGCAAAGACTGACATTTTCACTATAAAAGTCACACTTCATTTAATGAAGTAGTTAAATATTGATGCTGTATTAAAATACAGGCTGAATAAAAATGGCAATATGATTTTCCAAATAGGAATTTGAGCTTGCTTTTTTTTCCCCTTCTTGTTATATTGAAAATTTCATGACCTGCGAAAAGGGAAATACAGCCGAATATTTCTGTAATAAACACAAAGCGTTTTGTTGAAATAACATTCAAGTTGAAGGATCCAGACCCGTAAAAACAAGGAAATGAAGCCCCTCTGTTCTTAACTCAGCCTCTTTGTGCTTAAGCACTGAATCGCTTGACCGGACGGATCCAACACTGTCACCAGTCCATGTGCAATATTTTCTCACCTTCTCCCAAATGAAGACAGATTGTGACCCTGTGCTACAGGTGGCACATAAAAGACCTAGCCATGTGTTTACCCACAGTGAATAGCTATATCATGGGATGTTTGATCTTAATTCAAAGTAATTGTGGCTTCAGTGCTATGAGTTCCACAGCAATCGTGCTGCCTGTGTTGGGCTTCCACACATCCCCATTGATGTCATTTACATTTTCATCTTCATTTCTGCACCTATGCTTTCTCCATAATGGCATCCCATTGACGCTGGGTAAAGAAGTATTGCTGACAAACCTGGCTGATGTTTTCCACTCTTTCCCAGCTCCAACACCTGCGTGATGGTGAAGGGAAATGAAAACAAAAATGATTCTTGCTGTAGATGTCAGTGGGGAGCAGTGATTGACTGATGATACGATCAGCTTCACTTTGATGGATGGAATTATGCTGCACTGTCCTAATTCTGACATCAGGCTGCTGTGTAGAGTCAAATACAAGAGGATGACATCTTTGGCCTGTTGAAGTCAATGGCAAAACTCCCATTAATTGCAGCTGACTGTGATTTCATTCTCAATGGCTGACTTGTAAAACAATGACAAATTGACTTAGTACTTTTTTTTTTTCATTGCTCCCTTGGGAAAGATCTCTACTCCATGCAAAATAATTTTTTTTACTTTCATGCTCTTACTCTGAAAATACGAATTTTAGTTTAGGATAAATATAACCCGATTCTCTCCCGTACCTATTATCATGTAAATATCAGAGATGATGGAAGAAAGTGGAGCTGGTTTGACATTGCTAGGTTGTAGAAAGTTACACACACAACTGCTAGCAGACGCCACTGGTGGGGAATGCAGCTTTCCTATGAAGAACTTGACAAACTAGCTAAGTGGGTGACTAGCAGCTCTCTGCTGTGGTCTCTACGTGTGTTGGTGGCAATGTGCTATAGGTGTTTGGTTTCTTTCCCCATATATGCAAACAATTTTTCTTTAAAATGACAACAAAAAAGAAAACATTCCTGTCTAAAAAACTCGTAGTAGAAGTGTTTGTATTTGGAAGAAATGCAGTGTTTGTTTATGATAGTGAGCCTCAGAATCCTTCTGAAGATGCTAGATCAGTGTCTGTTTGCATAGCTGTGTCTCCCGGTGTTTTGTCACAGCAAGCACTGAAATGATCTGCTTACCGGGGGATAGTGTTTCCTATGGTATTAGGTAAAATCACCAAAAATCACCTAGAATTAATAGTGTACTCAAGACTTTTTTCCCTTTGTAGACATTCTTCCAGAAAAAGGAAGAAAATGGATGTCAGATCTATGTTGATGCTATTCATTGTCCTAAGCCAATTCCGGTGGCTCTCAGATGCTGATCTGCTTCCTGCTCAATGTAGGGGACCCACTGAATTGAAGAGCATAAGGTTTAGCCTAAAGAGAAAACACAGCAATCTGCATCCTTATCTGGGTAAATCTTTAAAGCAGAAATTTGTAAAAGAGACCTGAAAAGGTATTTCTATGTTACATATATTCCATAGCTACATATTAGAATGCTCATATTGAAACTGTAGTAGTACTGCTGTCTTTTACAGTAGTGTAGGGAAAATGTTTTATTAAACACTAATTTCACTAGTTATTTAAGAAGTAGCTGGCTTTGCACACATTAATCTCTTTTTCTTTTTAATTCAAGTTTGATGGTCTAGGTCTTACACATTGTATTTATGAATAGGGCACTCAATAACTATGCAAAATATCTATTTCTCCCATGGGAATCTGTGCTTTGATATATTCTGATCCTTATTAAATTTAAACAGGATCAAATTTATACAGCTTTGGCAGAGATTTATTAAAATACACTGAGTGGACAGCTTGTGGGAGTGCAGTGTGCTGTAATAACATATGCCTCTTACCAGAGAATAGTAATTATTGAGAATCAAATAAATCTGTAGGAGGTTAAGTATATATGGAAAAGATATCAATTGTAGTTTTCTACAAGCAGACAGAAGTACTGTCTGAAGATTTGTTGCCATATAAAGAAATGAACCACCCTTAGAAAACCCTCAATATTCCAAATGCCATTTACCAACAAAGCTAATATTCACCCAGTCTTCAAAAAATGTTAATGACATTTGCTCAATAGCATTAAATTAATTGTTTAGGGCTGGTCATCTGCATAAGCAGCTATTCTCATTTACAGAAAAGATTTGCTAAATGTAATTGAAAACTACATCCGTTATGAGTTCTGTACAGTTTTTTTTCCTTTTCTTATTTTCCTAATCAGAATCATTGGGTCCTTGGAAAGAAAAATCCAAAATAATGGTTGCAGAATGTATTTCTGTAAAAAATGTTTTATATCATGCCCATCATCCTTCCAAATTTCAGCAATGCTCTGTCTAAGATCAGATAATTTAACCTGTTAAGTTATTGTAGGTGGTAATTTCATTAGTGGAGGAGTTGAAATATTAATAGGTGGGGTCAGTAAAAGCAGTAGTTGTGGGAGCCTCTGTCTTGTGATACAATTTTCTGGAATTTCAAAGCTTCAGACAGGGAAACTTGTTAATTTTGTCACTAAACATAGGAAAAAAGACAAACTGTCAGTGGATGAGTGGGAGGGTGAGAACTTACTCCTCTGGCTTCATTGTTTCCAGCTAAAAGATTCATGGTTGTGTGTTGGAAGAGGCTCCTGAGGAATGCATTCACACCAGGCCTGACTCTCCAGGAGGTTGTCTTGGGTGCTCAGGAGACATAGTAGAGACAGTTGGGTGGTTCTGGGTCTTCTGTGATTTGGATCTTCTGAACAGATTTTCTTTGGAAAGCTAAAGAGAGGATCATTGGTTCCTTCAGCATAAGGAGTTCACTACCTTGCCTTCCATCAGTCACTACCAGTTGTTTTCATCTAAAAGGGATTTTGTTTCGAAGCAGTAGTTAAAGATCTGTACCTTTTGTGCTGTAATAATTTGTACTAAGCCACTACTATGATTTTTATGGGCTAGGCATGTTTGAAAGTTAGCAGTGTCCAAACAGACTGTCTGGCATATACCTGTATGAGTCTGATTCAGCATTACCACCTTTGAACTCTGGGGCTTTGCTTGAGGTGGTTTAAGTGAATAGGACTTCATTCAGACTATTCTACTTGCATTTCTCTCTGTGGAGTCAAAGAAATGGACTCATTTCAGCAGGAAATTTATTTCTTAGAGCTTATATTGAAGTGACTTTTGAAAGAAAATGCACTTGAAGATTATATTTGATTTAAAACTAGTCCTATCAGAATTCCTCTGCATGTTATTTTGAACATTTAGTTGAAAGCTCTCCAGTTAGTAAAAAAAATGTAAAATACATGAATTTTGGTTAAGGTCCTTGCACTTGAACAGTTGCATCCTTTTAAAAAAATTCCCTGATTCACTGTGATGTGGATGTTATATAAATCCAGTTCCCTCCTTATCAGTTTGGTGGTGGTTCTATTAGTCTTCTGTCCTGTTTATCCTTCTTCTGTCCCTGTGGTTCAAGATTTTTCTGAACACATTAATGAAACCTGATTACTTCAAGCTAGCCAGTGTGTTCTCTTAAAATAACACATGTTCCATTTCTGTTCTTTATTAGAGGAGAAGAAACACCATGTATTTGTTAAAATAAAAGTCAGGGTATTTGGGTTCCAATCCTATTTCAGTTATTGCACTGCTGTATGACCTTGGGCGAGCTGTATATTGCGCCGTCCCTCACTGACTTCTTCTATGAAAATAGGAATGATAATATATAGGGAAAGTCCTGATGTGTTCTGAAGCTCCAGTCATTCTCTCTCACTAAATCTTTCTATGAAAACAGAGATGCTAATGTGCTCAGTCATTTCTAGATGGGCGGTAGCAGGCTCTGCATTGCTGCAGACTGCTATACATTCATTCATGTTACGGCTTGTGGTATACATGAAGTATATGTGTATATATGATGCTTATCATCCTCTCTAGTTGTAAACTATATTAAGAAATAGTCTTGTGACACTACCAACATTTCTGTTGCCATTTACTCTAGTTCAGTAAAGATGTGAGAAGTAGGAGCAAATTCTTTCTCTTAAATCCACAAGTGTTTTGACTCAGAATTTCTGCAGTAGTCAGGATGATCCTTTGTTGAGGTAGGTTTGGTGTAACAACATACAAATTGTATGAGGTTAATGAAAATTGAGTAATTCAGCTAAACAGTGGAATGGCCAAGTCAAATCAATAGAATAGCAGCCTGCTTATTTCATTGTGGCAGTACTATGTGGCGGGTAGCTGCCCAGTTGGCCTACGTTTTCCTCTTGAAGAATGTATAGACACAAGTAATTGCTGGGAAAAAAAGAGAGCCGCAGTTCTAAGAAAATCTTCGTTTTATCTGGCAAATATTTCTAGGTCGTGTTTTACATTTTCTAAGCCAATGAAAGAAAACAGTTTTGCAACTGATTTTTTTCTTGGGAATACACCGATCTCCTTTGATGCAATATAGATGCCCTTTGCTTATAAACAAACATAAGACAGTCTCTAGTTTAAGCACAGGCAATTTATTATTGAAAAGATAGCTTTAATTGTTGGTGCTGATTTGTATTTATTTTTACTAAATCTGATATGTGATAGAAATACTTTAAATCTTCCTGGATTTTACAAATCCTGATTTTATAAGGACATTCATCTTTTGAAAGGATTTCCTCTTTTACAGCTTCAAATCAAACATATTGTGACAAGCTATTAGCTTATTAATTTATTCATTGATTGCAGTAAATCAAGTTTGCGCAGTGCCGTAGAAAGATCATCATCTATACCAGTATCTTCTGGGTCAAAATATCGCATTTGCTTCTTTCTTTGAATTGGTGCACCTGCCTGTGTGCTTCCTACGGGCCCTTGAAGTATTCACAGTTTTTTCTTGTTTACCAATTTTTTCTCTTGACTGCAATATTTGGAAGTAAAGCAAAGACAAAATTTGTTTGCAGAGATAAAATAAATTCTGTAAATGATTATGTCGTGGGTTTTGTGCTGTAGAAAGATAATAGCCTGGTAGTGGTTGAACACAGGGGTAGTTTTGGCTGGAAGAGACCTTCAGGAACATCAAGTCCAACCTTTTCCTAGCTCTATCAGCACCACTAAACCTTGTCCCCTCATCACAGCATCTGCCCTTCTCTTAAATACCTCCAGGTGTTTAAGATGGTGACTCAACCCCTTCCCTGAGCGGGCTGTTCTAATGCCTGACAACCCTTTCAGGAAAGAAATCCCTCCTGACATCCAACCAAAACCTCCCCTGGTGCAGCTTAAAGCCACTTCCCCTCTTCCCATCACTGGCCACTAGGGAGAAGAGACCAACCCCACCTCTCTACACCCTCCTTTCAAGTAGCTGTGGTGAGTAGTAATGTCTCCCCTCCATGTCCGTTTTCCAGGCTAGACAGCTCCAGACCCCTCAGCCATTCCTCACACAACACAGGTTCAAAATCCTTTAGTAGCTTGGTAGCTGCCTCTGTACCCTCCCCAGCACCTCAGTGTCCCTCCTGTACACCCAAAACTGGGTGTAAAATGTCAGTGGCTGAGATGTTGTAAGAACATTGACTTTTTCTTGAATTACATGTTTCTTCTTAAAATCACGTGGATTCATTAATAATACTCAGATAGTAAAAACTTTAATTTGAAGATACCATATGAGGTACAAGACGTTAATTGCAGCAAAGATAATGTGTTAATTAAAAGGTTCATGCACAGTTGCCGAAGGTTAGCAGTGCACAGGAATACTTGGAAGAGAAGCCCAATTATAATATCATATTGCAAAGCTGTATTTTTGCAAAGGTAGAATCTCTTGTGCTTTCTGATTTTGTTTTTTCTGGGGTAGAATTCCTTGTGCAGTATTCCTTCTGCAGTGAAGGTAGCTTGGTAAGGAAAAGGGCGTTGTAAGGCCATGGCTTAGAGCAGTGTAGATAGTTCTGCATTGAGTGTTGGTACCAAAAGCTGTTGCAAAGGTTGGGTCAAAGCAAATATGTTTGAAGTCACAGTGTACAACAGAACTCTTCTTTAAAACAAGCAAGATGGTTTAACCTATTGAATGCTTTGCTTTTAAGTAGAGGAGTGATGCACTGTGTAAGCAAGCTAATTGCCGAAAGTCTCAGGTATTAGTGCCTGCAGTTTAAGTGATGATCTGGGCTCTATCTCCATCTCATTCTCGTAGTGGAAATGGAAATGCGAAAAATGCAACTCCTGTGGCTCTGCTGTGATTTATGCTATTGCAGCGCAATTTTCCAGCACAGCAGTTTCTACCATTCCTTCCTCAGTCCTCTGCAACCTCTTGGAGGTTTCAGTGTCACCTTATCTAGCTCACAGGAGTGAAGCAGAAGCTTCTAGCCATGGAAGGCGTGGGAAGTCTGTGTGTCAGCACTGGATGCGGGCTCGGTGGGATCAGTCTACCACTTGTGCCATGAGGAATATAAATAAATAGCATATTTAATGTGAGTGTCATTGTTTCAGATACAAAAGATTATCTCATGCTGAACTTTCATGACTTTTTTTTAAGTGTTCTCCATGCAGGGCTAAGCAGTGGGAATAGACCTTTATATGCTTCCTAGTTTAAAATTAAACCAGCAGCCTTACACCAGAATAAGAGTAGATTAAATAGTAGTGAAGTGTGTTCTGGGTTCTGACCCGCATGAAGGCATGGCTCTGGACATTGACTGTGATCTCACATCAGTGTTAACAGTCATTATTTGTTGGCTCAGAGGGAGCTCTGTAAATGCTTTATGAAATGCTCTAAAAGCACAGAGGCAGCATCACTTCTATTTTAAATCATCAAGGTGAATAATGGAAAAAAGTCTCTGTGCAGGGGAATGAAGCAGATATTTAAAGAACATAAATCTGCAGTCTTGGCTTTCTGAGACCCACCCCAGGCAGCAGCAGCAGCAGTTGCTCAGTGCAGGTCTGTGTGTGTGTAGGGGGAGGTATTGAGTTGCACGTGAATACATGTACAGCTGAAATAGCTTCGTTTCACTAATATTCTGGTCTGAACAGTCATCCTTCTACGGGGGGGAAGTCTTACATTATTTGAGTCAGCCACATGAGTTACCAGAATAAAATCCATCAGTTACTTCTCATGAATGCTTGTGTCGTTCTCAGATTCTGTAGTGCCAAGCACTAATTTACCAAGTAATATTTCTGTCATTTAGAAACCTAAATGGCATAGAAGTTCATACACTAGTGGGTAAGGCTAAGGTCTAGACAGAAAGTGTCTAAAACCACAAGTATGAGCTTTAAAAATCTCTCTTTCAGTGTTCTTTTCCCTAATGCCTGTAGGAACATGCAGTGTTTCTCCAAAGCTTATACCTAGACAGAGTTCCTGTATTTCTGGAGGTAGCCTGCCATGTCACTGCTTTGCAGGAAGCCTGGTGAAGAGAAGACCACAGCTCTATAAAGCCCAGATCAAAGAGAACATTTACCACTGTGAATCCTGCTTTGATTCAGGGTTTTGGAAGTCAGATGCCTACCAGTTACGTGCAGGCAAGGATCAAAGGGCGGTGTTTGGCAGGTTTGCCCTCAGCCCACAGAAAGGCACTTTGTTCTAAATGTGACACTTACACTCCACAAGCAAACAAATGCCCTGGTATCTCAAGAGGCTTCTACACGTGAACTGAACCTGTAAGGATGTGGCTTATTTGATTGTCTGACAAATATTGCATTGACAGAAGTAGCAGCAAATAGAAATAATTTGTTTGTAATCAGCAGGTGTCTGTAACTAGAAGCTGTATGAATATTAACACTGGTTTTTTTGCCTCCTTCATTTGATAATCAATTGGATACAGATGCCACATGTCTCATATGAGGAGTGGCTGAGGGATCTGGGGCTGTCTAGCCTGGAAAAGAGGACATGGAGGGGAGACTTTATTGCTTACCACAGCTACTTGAAAGGAGGGTGTAGAGAGGTGGGGTTGGTCTCTTCTCCGTAGTGGCCAGTGATGGGAAGAGGGGAAGCTGCTTTAAGCTGCACCAGGGGAGGTTTTGGTTGGATGTCAGGAGGAATTTCTTTCTTGAAAGGGTTCTCAGGCATTAGAACAGCCCGCTCAGGGAAGGGGTTGAGTCAGCATCCCTGGAGGTATTTAAGAGAAGGGCAGATGTTGTGATGAGGAGACAGGGATTAGTGGTGCTGATAGGTCTAGGAAAAGGTTGGACTCAGTGATCCTGAAGGTCTCTTCTAGCTGAAACTGTTCTGTGATTCTGTGATATTAATATAGCACCTGGTGGTTACAGTTTGGAGCTTAGTGTAATCTTTAGCGTTGCAGATTGTGGTGCTTTGGGCTTATTCTTTTTGTCCTTGGAACAATGATCTTGAAGTTTTCCTACTTACACTGTAGTGTTAGCTAAAGTCTCTATCCTATGATGTTAGAAGTTTTATTAGTTTTGGTAGACATTCACGGCCGAGAGTTACACAGAAGTAACTTGATCAAGGTCATGTAGATTCTGGTGGCAGAATGAGGAACACTCTATGCCTTTGCTTAGCTGGAATTCCATCCTTCCTGTCCTGGTGAGCGTTTTCTTAGGAAGAGGCAGAAACCCTTAGGTAACAACCTTGAGACTGTTTTGATAGTTTCCAGGGAAGAAATTAAGAAACTGCATTGGACTGTAGTCAGTAGTGAAAACTTTAAGTTGGAAAATAGGGAAGCCCTTCCTCATGGAAAGGGGGATTAGGCCTTGGAATGGACTGCCCAGGGCAGTGGTGGAGTCCCCATTCCTGGAGGTGTTTAAGAACAGACTGGATGTGGTGGCACTTAGTGCCCTGGCTTGGCTGATGTGGTGATGTTAGGTCATGGGCTGGGCTGGATGAGCTCGTAGATCTGTTCCAGCCTCAATAATTCTGTGATTCTGTGAGTAGAAGTCCCCAGTCTGGTTATGGTTCCATGGGCTTGCTAGACTGCGCTATTTCCCTTGTGCTGTGGCACAGACTGGACTTTCCTAGGTTACCCTCTTTGTGCGCCTGAGGCCTCTCTAATGCTTCAGGGAATGATGCTCAGGGAATGAAGAAAAGATTCTGTCTTCCAAGAGGAGTGATTCCAAATCAGTGCTAACAGATGTGAGTGTAAATTCTTGTGCCAGGAAAATAAAGAATTCACAGGAATCTGTTCCTGTTGGTTACTGCTCAGGGATGCAGTTGCTTTCAGATTGGATTCTCACTGAAATGACGCATACTATTGTTTAAAAAAAGCTTCCCATGAGCACATGTAGATGTAAATTTAAGTTAGCAAAGGTATGCAGAGTTTGCCATAGGGTATTTGTACTTTACACTTGCACTGGGCACTGCTTAGGTGCTCTTTATTTTCCTTTTCTCATCTGCTTTCAAAAACAGACCTTACCATCTGATCAGGTGAAAATTACCTTTTTATTTTGGAAGAAATTATCTGAACTACCAGCTGTTTGCTTAAGGAGTAAAAGGCAAAGGTGTTGCCTTTTAAAAATCAAATCTTCTGGTTATTTGTTTTTCTTATGTAGACTTCAAAGTCCTATAAAAAAGGTAATACTTATGAATGTTTTCCTGAAAAGTACCGATGAGTGTGTTCTGCGTCACGCTACACTAGATTCCTTTTCTTGCCATTCAAGATACTGATTGCTTGCCTGTAGCATCTGGATTTTTGAAAATAGCATCTCAGGTCTCCTCAGTCTGTACATGTCTGGGTAACAAAGATTTGGTGTGGTTGGCACTTCAGTTCAGTGAACGGCTGAATTCTCCACCACTCCTGATTTATTTATTTAAACATAGAGGCATGGACTCATAGCAAGGTTAGCGTTGGAAGGGACCTTAAAGATCATCGAGTTCCAAAACCCCCTGTGCAGGCAGGGACGCCTTCCAAGAGATCAGGCTACTCAGAGCTCCATCCAACGTGGCCTTGAATGCTTCCAGGGATGGAGCTTCAACAACTTTTCTGTGCCGTCTGTTCCAGTGCCTCAATAACCTCACACTGAAACATTTCTTCTTAATCTCCAACCTAAATCTATCCTCTTTCAGTTTAAAACCATTACCCCTTGTCCTCTTACCCCTTGTCCTTGTAAAAAGTCTCTCTCTAGCTTCTGCGTTGGCCCCCTTCAGGTGCTGGGAGGCTGCTATGAAATCCATATGAGAAGATGCTCGTCTACAGATAGTACTTACTGTCTCCACTAGAGAAAGGAGTTTAATGTTCTTTGGAACATAATGCTGAAAGCACGCCCTTGAACAGAGCGGGCTGAACTGTCCTGTCCACGAAGCAAGTGGTGGGAGCACTCCAGAGGTGTGACATCTCTGAGACTTGGTGGCAGTTGATCTAACTGTGGTAACAGCAATCAGGACAGTTAGCTAAAGGCACAGTCTTTCACAGAGATTGTTATTTTGGAGCCACAGGTCATTGTATCAGATTATTGTTTCATCCTAACAGAAGTTCACATTCAAAACTGGATGATGGTGCTTGAAGTGATCACTGCCTGGGCAAGTCATAGACAAATACTGTGATTCCAACTGGCAAGTGTTCTCTGTGGAGACACCAGTCAAATTCAGTGTTAACAGAATACTCGAAGGACCTTTTCTAGCACCTTTTGATCAACTCCCTCCAAAGAGGAGTGCTGTTACAAGCATTACTTAAAAAATATGTCAGTGGCACTGTCCTGGAAATGATTGTTGTTAACTCCTCACACAGCATGTTATGTTGGGGGTGTTGCAGCCACTGTAATAGATGTTAGATAGGAAACAAATCTATTTGATAAGTAGGAAAAAAAAAATCTGTTTGATAACAGTTTAAACAAGCTGTAACAAGAACGAAGGTAGAGTAAGCTACTGTACTAAATGAGGAGGAGATGCTCAATATCCTGAGGACAAGTGTTGGATGCAAATACTTTACTGCCTCTAGAGGAAAGCACTGTGGGTAGTTTTATAATTTAGTTTGAACGTAATAAACAATTGGTGCAGCTAACTGATTTTATGATTCAGGGCTGATTATGAGAGATTGAAAAAAATCAAAAGGAACTAGAATTTTAGAGTCACTGTGTAGACTGCAGAAGCCATGTGCATGGAGTACATAGTCACTGCTACACTGCAACACGTGTCTGCAAGTCATTGAAATAGCAGACAAAGAGTTGTCATGATCTGGGCTTCTCTAAGCTGTACCAGTGGACAAGATTGATATAGCCCATCCCCATAGCCCAGGTTGTAAGGATACTAGAGTTGGAAAGAATTCTTCCCTTTGCAGGATCTGGAAACATGCTAAGTAAAGCTCTCATGAAAGTCAATTACTTTCTCAAGATGATGCTATGAAGTGCTTAAATTTTAAACCCGTGCATTGAAGTCATCTTTCTTTGGAGCTTTTTTTATTGATAAGCATTTCATAACTGAGTGGGTTCAGTATATCAGTGCAGGATTGCTGGATTTGTTAAAACAATCTGGGTGTGAAAGCCTGCTTTGAACAAAGGAAGACTGAAGCTGTGCATGAAGGTCTGGAAGTCCAAGTGCATCACATGTGCAGCCTGTTGTGACAGCAAGCATTATAGTTCACTGGGTGATTTGCTGGCCTTCTACCTTGAAAGTACTACTGCTCTTTTTAATGTAATAGTTACTGCTAAATGCTCTCCTAATCACTGTTTCTGATGTCCTGCTGGTAGAGCAAGCAGCTCTACAATCCACTTAAAATAGAAATGGTTTCTGGGTTTTTTTTTTCCTTATTGATGGCAGCTCTTGTATCATAATGAAAAAAAGGGAAAGAAATCCAAGTTTTCTAGTACTTTGCACTGAGCAGTACTTAAAAACTTCTACAAAAGAGACAAAACCACTCATGAAGCCTTTGTGAACAGTTTCTCCTTTATTTGTGCTTTATTTTTCTACTGGACTAGCTCTGTTGGGAGGGGAGTACAAGGATCTTCAAATTTAACATCTCAAAAAGTAAGACTCTCTCTTTGAATTTTATGGAATTACTGTAATAACTTCACCCTTTATGTAAAGTTCCAGAGTTTTGCCAGTGTTCTAACATCTGCTAATGAAAACGGCCATTAATGTGCCGCGAATATTTTAAATACATATTCATGCTGTGCTTGAAACCCTGCACATCATCTTCTAAACGAAGCCATTAGCATCGATAGATCCTGCTATTTTGCAAATCTTCTCTTCAGCAATTTGTACATGTCACATTTAACCGCTGCGCAGTACCTACACTGAGTAATGAACCCAGCTGAGTGTCGTGCTGTCTGTCTTCACACACAGCTCTCGCCGTCTCTTCTGGCAGTTGATAATCATCATCATGCTAGGTATGTTTTTTGCTGTATAATGCAGAACACAGGTCACTGTTGGTAAACCTGTTCTAATCATGGCTTTTCAGAACACAAATCCATTAGCCTGTGGTGATAACCCTGCTGCCAAGACTCGACATAAACAATGCTGCACTAGAAATGATAGAGTTCATGGCTGAACTGCATTTCAGAGGGTGTTCTGGAGTTAAGAAAGTAATGCAGAAGAAAAGTTAATGACATTTAAGATAATTTGCCTGCTGTCAAGGTAGAACTGCTTATTGTTTCTACTCTGGCTAATTTCAACTAGAAGATTGCATTGATGTATGCATGGAATGGGCGGCGCTGGAAGAAACCTCCAAAGGTCGTCTAGTCCAAACTCCTGCAGTGAGCAGGGGCATCCTCAACTAGATCGGGTTGCCCAGAGCCTTGTCCAGCCTCCCCTTGATTATCTCCAGCGATGGAGCATTAACTACCTCCCTGTGCCACCTGTTCCAGTGTTCAGCCACTCTCCTGTTGAAGAACTTCTTCCTAACATCCAGTTTAAATCTTCTCTTCTCTAATGTGAAACCATTGCCCCTTGTCCTATCACTACAGGCTTTCATAAACAGTCCTTCTACAGCTTCTAACCTTGTTCAGATACTGGAAAGTCCTTCTTAGGTCCTCCTGGATGGACCCTTCTCTTCTCTGTGCTGGACAACCACAGCTCCTTCAGCCTGTCCTCATAGCAGAGGTGCTCTAGCCTCCTGATTATTTTTGTGGTCTCCTCTGGACCTGCTCCACCAGGTCCACGTCCTTCCTGTCTTGCAGGCTCCAGAGCCTTTTCTTTGTCTGAAGGTGTTCAGGAAGGACTTGCACAGGTTTCTTCAGTGTCAATTAGTCTTGAGGAAGAGGCATTTCATCATCAACAGTGTTAGATTAGTGACATCTGTCAGGCCATAATTAAAGCTGACATTATCATTACACATTGCCATGCCCTCTGCTGAAACGTTCTACAGTAAACATCAGCTAGCTGAAACGAACACATGCTTGTTCGACTACTTCTTGGAATATCTGTTGTTTGCTTGGGTTTTTTCTCCTGTCTTAACTCTGGCATGTAGGGGTCCTCTCTCTGCAGGCATGTGTGACTTCTTGGAAGCATATGAAATGATAGCTTTTTGTTTCTTAATCAGGTCTTCCGAGAAGGAAAGGTAGCTGCTCCATACACTGTGGAGCATTAGATCTCTTGCTACACATAGGATCAACTGTGGGCTGTCTTGAGACCTCTGTTTTGGTTTTGGGTTGATTGGATTGTTAATTTTTTTCTCCATCAAGCTCCTTGGAAACTGCCTCAGGCAGTTGTTTACTCTTTCAAATTTTGTAGCTCCCAACCTCAGTTAAACCGTTCTTTTAAGCTAGTTGCAATCAGGCTTCATTTACCAACTGAATTCAGTAAAATTTTGAGAAGTCATTGCCATCTTGGAACTGGAGATGCTCTTTAGAGCAGTTTGTTTCATTATTAACTGTGTATTAATCTTTTGGAAGGAGTAATCTCAAAGACCATTGGTAGCTAATGAACATGATGAGTCTGATGTTGAGAACCACTGGATATACAAGCTGGTCTTTCTGATCTGGTTGGTGTTGAGAATTGACTTTCTGCAGCAGTCATAAACTGAAGCCCAATAAAAAGCTGCTTGTGAAGTTTTTTTAATTATCATCACAGAGACATGCATTGATTCTGGAGAAGAATCTGTTCATACAAAGACAATGACCAAAGCCCATGTCATCGGTGAGGGAAACATGACAAAATTTGAACTTGGAATCATTGCAGAGGGCTAAGAAACCTTCAGCATCTCAGACAAGCCAGTAAGAAAGTACCATTTTCTTGTTAAGAGAGGCTTGGGGTGTATTTTAAGAGGTATTTGCAGTCACTGATCCCACTGGAGCTAGTACTAGCACAGTGTACCACTGGAGTGGCTTAGGTGAAATCATACTCCACGAATGGCTTTCTCGTGACTTGTCCATTGTCCCATAAAATCCCGATGAGTGGTTGCCAAGGATTGCTGTGTGATTGTTCTGATGCTGACGTGAGAACTCATAATTATAATTCAGAAGTTCAGATCAGCTTAGAATCAGAATATATTGGGTTGGAAGGGCCTGGCTCACAGGCAAGCATTTCTTGTGTTGTGCAGGGGAGTGCACCACCTTATCCGAGATAATTACTGTGTACTCAGTGTACTCAGTGGCCAAGAAATCTGTGTTCCTAACAAAAATATAGTTGTTTTTTTTTAAATGTTTTTTGAAGTCCTTTCACTATTTCAGCATCGTTTCTGATACTTGCAGAGGCTTTATAATGATGACAGAAAATGAAGATGTTCTGTCTTTTTTCCCTTGAAGTCAGATACTGCTTGAATGCCTTTACAAAGGAAAGTAAAAATTTGAGTGCTATAAACCCAACTTAGCATGACTGTTAATGTATCTGCTCATGAAAGGACTCTATTTAGATTGCATAAAAGAAGTCTCTGGTCATTTTCTGGTGATCACAGTGAAATCCATTTTGCCTCTGTATCACACGTCCGTATTTTCTGTTTGATTCCGCAGGCTTTAGTTGCATTCAGCAGTGTTTTCCTGGATGAGTAAGTCCCTGGTGTGTTTAGCAGCTGTATGGAACCACTCATGTAAGACCTGATCAGCATGAAAAAAGGCTGAAGAACTTGCTGCCTAAAAGAAATCTATGTGGGTGTATTTTAATTGCTACATTACCATGACAGTCTACAATATTTATGATTCTAAAGACTTTTTTGAAACAAGAAAGATAAGCGGCTTGTGTGCAATAGAAAAGCAGAGTCAATACATCAGATGTTTGTCAGATAAACATTGTGGTTGTATCCTAACGAAGGGATTGCGATTGCATGGACGGCTGAGATAGTTTAATGTCAAAAGCTTTAACGCCTTTTGGTGCCTTTAGCCTTTTTGATTTCCCTAAGTGATCATAAAGTTATAAATAGACTTTCTAAGAAGTCTCTGAGAATCCTGTTAGGAGCTTCTTGTTATGTTGGCAAATTTATATTGAATTGCTATTCATTTTCACTACTACAGAAAAATCAAATTAGTGCTGTTATTATTCCACTGTTGAAAAAGAAAACAGGGGGGAGGTCACATAAAACTGATGATGTAATGAGGTTCTCTCATTGGTGGGAAAATCTGATGAGGAGAGGCTGAGGGAGCTGGGATTGTTTAGCCCAGAGAACAGGAGACTCAAGGGGCCCTTATTGCTTGCTATAACTACCTGAAGGGAAGCTGTAGACAGGCAGGAGTTGGACTTTTCCTTCAGGCTACTAGTGATAGGATGAGAGGGCAGGGCCTGAAGCTGCCAAGGGAGGCTTAGGTTGGATATTAGGAAGCCCTTCCTCATGGAAAGGGTGCTCAGACCCTGGAATGGACTGCCCAGGGCAGTGGTGGACTCCCCATCCCTGGAGGTGTTTAAGCACAGATTGGCTGGTCTAGCTGATGTGGTGTTGTTAGGTAATGATCTAGGCCTGATGTTCTCAGAAGTATTTTCCAGCTTCATTAATTCTGTGATTCTGTGATTACATCAGGTTAAGGATGCTGTGGCTGCTTGATCCAGCTTGCTTCAAGCAGTGATTGAGGGAGAAACCGGAGGTTGGTTTGCTTATGTGGTTGCATACATTCTTATTGGGAAGTCTTTTGGTGGCCAAAAAGGTGCTTTGCCGAGCTGCAGTGCTGGTCCTGGACTATAAGAGCACTCTTGTTCCTGCTGTCACACGTACAGTGCTGCCATCTCCTTTTCTAATCATGGCCAGCATCTGATGGGTCTCTCTCCAGAAGAAATGATTCATCTATTCTTTTATGTGCATCTGAGCTTTTTTCCAAAAGGGAATAGAGCTTTTAAAGTACCTTGTTGGGAAGTACACGCAGCCCCCTGAAGGTTTGGATTTGACAGGGATGTTAGGAGGCAGGTCAAGCAACTGCCTAATGAAGATGAATGGAGAAAATTGCTGGTACAAGAATCACGTGATGGGCGCTTAGCCCAGGTTGCTGAAAGTGTGATGGAATCTCACAGCTTCATTTATCAGTGTCATATTTGGGCTAAAAGTGAGCAGTATTGTTCTCATTTCTTCCAGATGGATAGGTCAACTTTAATATTTATTGCTCTTGTAGAACATTTGTTTGATGTATTTCCATTAGCAAGGCAATAATAGAAAAGCAGTGGAGAGAAACATAAAACGGCTCCCTTCCTCTTCAGCTGAAATATGGCACGTGCTAATGTGTAAATATTTCTAAGAATGCCGCTGATTTTTTAAAATTGATAATTTTATTTGGTGGCATGGTCATATGTATTAAGTTTTATGAAAACGATGGAAAAAGCACATCAAGAAAATAGAAAGTCTTTGACTTTTTGTGTGTGATTGTTCATCTTTAACTGTTGCTGAGTCTGTAGTGCCTTGAGGGAGTGGTTTTTGCCAGCCTGAGAGAGAGGAAGAGAGAGAGAAGACAGTGATGCTGTATTTGGAAGACTATTATAAAACAAAATGTTTTAGCAAAGTCAGCTTAGAGTTTTTAGTTTCTGAAATGGAATATAAAGATGTTTCTGTCATATATTGTTTTTCTTCTTAATTTGTGGTGTTGGTTGTGATGAGGAAAGAGTATGTAATCTGGATTGATGTATAATTTTAAGTAAATGGGGGATCTAACCATTTAAAGGTGGTGGTAACCCCTGGTTACTGTTTATTAGCTGATATCCCCCTCCCCCCCCCCATTTATANTCAAGGTGTTTGACATATATTATTTTATGCAGTGGAAGGAAACCTAGCTGTTTGTGAGGCAGGTGTTGTGTTAAGTGCAGTGCAAACATCCTAGCCATATGTTTCTATAATTTAAATTAATTTGGTACAGTCATACTGTTAATCTTTAGTGACTTGTTGATTGGCATTTTGCAGACATATTTCTGGAAGGCACCCAATACCATTTTCTGTAGCCTCTCTGGCAGTAGCAGAGAGTAACATTTCCACAAATTGGAATCTTGTACAGCTCCGGGAAGGGAGCCAGGATTTAAATTAGACAATAACCTCTGCTCTGTATATAGCTTCTATTCTTCAGCTGTAGGGAAAGTGATTTGTTTAATACAGTCAGCTCTGTAGCATATAATAGACTGATATATGAGTCACTCCTTGGCAATGTGTGTTTCTTAAATTTATATAGATTGAACAACTAGTTGGTAATGTACTTAGTTACAGTTGTGCAAACAATAACTATGAGCTGAGCTCCACAGACCCAGGGAAAAAGTGCATGTGGGTAGTGTTTGCTAAGGATTCTGCACAAGCGCTGGGGTTGAGAACAATCCTTCTCTTCAGGTGTAAGGGAAATAGTTTCATAAACATGAGTATTTGAGCTTTGGATAGATCAATACTAGAGCTTTCACACGATAATGTAGTGTTTGTTATGTTGTGTATATGGATGTGTGGATGCAACGTTTCTTAAAAATTAAACTTGGCATTGGTTTGTGCTGTAGCGACATAATTAGGCTGCAGCTCTTTTTGTTTTGCCCTTGTATAATTCTTTTCCTCTCTTCATGTTAAAATCTGTTGCTGACAATTGGTATCTGCAAATGCACGGAATTCTTTTCTTTCCAAACAGCAAGGATCTTTTCTTGAAAGGCGAGCGCTTTACACCATTCCCTTCATGTTTATTTAAAAGCTTAAAATCATTAGACCAAATCTCACTTTTTTTTTGGCGTCCAACAGAAAATTGATTTTGCTAACAAAAAATGGTGTGGGCCTGAAAGAGAATATTCAGAAATATGCAAAGAAGCGGAGATAGAAATCTGTTTGAGCAGCTGAACAAAGCAATCACATTTCTCCCATTGAAAGTTTATTTAGCTTCACTGTGAACATTTTTGAACCAAATTATAAACTGCCAGTAGTGAAATGCTTCTTTTTATGGGGAAAAGGGGATCCTTTCTAAGCAGAGCTATTTTTTAATACTCCACATTTTTCTGCCAGCTCTTATATTTACAAAATAAAGCACATTGTAAATATTGAACAATACACGGATGTATTTCCTAACAGTTTATAGTACGCTGCGTGTTCTGGAGGGCTTCCAAGCAGTAGTTAGTATAAATGATATGCCAGTCACAATTATTTTTGCAGCTATAACCTGTTATAAGGCAGTCTCTTATCTGAAGCGTCAACTTGATAAAAGCCAGATCTCCTTTCTTATGCTTTAACTCTTATATGTATGATTTCCCTTTTCCTGAGCTAATCCTGCTCCTGACCAGTGCCAGTGCCCAACAGCAAGGCATGTTTTATCTACTGCTTTGTGGATGTTAATCATCACTGCTTTTCTTCGATCATGCTCATTTTATTCCTTGGTCAGGAGTGAGCTGTGTCCAGAATATATGATATACTTCAACAAGTCAATGAGATCGGTAAATGTCCAGGCAGGTTGCTTCCAGGTCAGGTTTCTAATATTTCAGCCTTGGTATAAAAACTGGCTTTTTCCCAAAAGACCCCTGTATGCAGCAAGGTGATAACTGAAAACATGACTGTTTCTGTTGGTCAGTAAATGTATTTTCATAACATGACCATGTTTGTCAGAGCTCCAGGTGTTCCTTCCTCCACTCTGCATTCCTACCCCAGATGAAAAAGACCCCTTAATTGCATTTACCACCTCAAACCAAAGTTCAGTTCATTTTGGCAGTGAGACCACAAACCCAGATGTTTCAGCATAACCAAAGAGAAACTGAATTATAAAGAGAATAAAAAAATAATTGAATGGGAGGAGATTTGAAGCATGATCCTCCCTGCAACCTGAGGTCACTTAGTGATGAGGCTGTTGGTGGCAGTGCTGACATCATGGCTGCGATGGCCTTTAGTTGGTTCCCACTGCTGCTTATAGCTGTTTCTATGAAAGCTGGAGATGCTGCACATCTTCATTGTCATCAAAGCTCATTTTAAGCATTTCTGACTCTGTTTAGATGATCCGGCAACAGTTTCTGTGAGGAAAGTGTGTGGAATTGTCATTTTTAGATTCTGATAATAAAGCAAATCCATTAATGATGCTGAAGTGCTGCGATATTCACAGGCTGAACACCTTTCTGTACCTCTGCAGGAGCTCACTGAAGCAGCAGAGGGAATGAAGAGCCTGGAAAGGCGCCTGGCTTTTCCCCAAAGTGGACTTAGTAGAGTAGGGTATATGGTTGGACTTGATCTTAAAGGTCTTTTCCAACCTACGTGATTCTAGATTGATGTTTATGGAGCAAAGTGTAGAGGAATTGAACACACTGGAAAGAGAATTGGCATTTGAGAATGGTGATGGCTTCTAGAGACTTCCCTTCTTTGCAGAGATTGGATAATTCTTTCTACTTGGCCTTGTGTTTATGAAGCATTTAGTGGATTCATCTCTGTAAGGAACATAAGCAATCTGTGACCCTCTTGCACTCCTTACTCCCTCTTCACACACATGTGGCGAAGTAACATGGCCATGTCTTATCTGAGATGTTACATGTTTATATATTGGCATGGAAATTGATAGCCTGTTTATTGTTTTAAAGTAGTCAGTTTTGCCTGAGATGATATTCCCACTGATGTATGTGAACATGGACATGGCCAGCTGTGCCATGCTGGAGACAAAGTATAGAGATGTTTTTCTCTGGAATTGCTAGTGGTCTGGAATGATGAGATTAAGATGAATTAATGTTCACGGTTACAAGCTATGTAGTTATTCAAATAGTGAAAAAGCTGACATTTCTGTGGCAGTGAATGTAAGTACGTATGCTTTGAATTTGAATTGCTTCTGGAGTTCTTTGAATCTCTTGAAATCAAATCACCTTTGACTAGTTACTGGGTCAACCTTTTTTCTTGTAATTTGGAATAAGTGTCTTTTGTTATGGTTACTCTTGCCTCAGAGTTTATTTTCCTCCTTTATACCTGTTTTCAGGTTTTTTTCCTTACCTACCCATGAAGCTAATTTTATTATTGTGCTCTGATTATCACTGTCTTGCTAGACCTTTTCATGGGCCTTTCTTCCAGCCTTTCTTTACCTCTCCATCACTGGTATGTCACCTGTAGCACTTTTATATCATTTTATTCTGCTCAAACCTAGACTATGTATATCATATTTGGCAACTCACTACTCCCAATAAAGTACAACTATTTTTCTCTTTTTCTTAACAAGTTTTGAAAATACCATCTTTGTTTTGTTCAGTAAAGGAAATCTCTTCCTTTGGAGCTGTTGTTGTAATTTTCCAGGGCAGATGAGGCAAGAAACTACAGGCAAATCCAGTCTCTTGAGGATGGTTGGTTTAGGCTTTGTGTTTTTCAAGTCTAAAAAAATCACTGGACAGTTTGATATTATCAGAAACAACTCAACATGCTTCTAGAAAGAAAAAGCCATGATTTATAAATAACATGTAGTTTTTACAATGGCAAAAGATTATTTCCCTGCCCTTCGTTGTCACTTGGCTCTTGTGGTGGTGACAGAGCTGACAGAATTTCAGAAGCTTTTCTTCTCTTCCTGCTGCCTTTGTTGTGTTCATGGTGATAGTGTGTAGTGTCTCCTAGTTCAGGTTAGAAAATTATAGCAATTTCATGGTGAAGCAAAATCTCCCGAGTTTTGCAGACCATGGAGCAAACAGCCTTCTGCATTTCACCAAATTCTTGTGGCTAGAAAAGCCCTCTGAGCTCATCCAGCCCAGCCTATGACCTAACATCACCACAACCTAGACCATGGCACTAAGGGCCATGTCCATCTGTCTTTAAACATCTCCGGGGACTGGGACTCCACCACTGCCCGGGGCAGTCCATTCCAGGGTTTGATCACACTTTCCATGAAGAAGGGCTTCCTAACATCTATCCTAACCCTTCCCTGGCAGCTTCAGGCCCTGCCGTCTCGGCCTGGCGCTACTTGCTGGGGAGAAGAGCCCAACCCTCAGGTGACTACAACCTCCCTTCAGGGAGTTGTAGAGAGAGAGAATGTCCCCCCAAAGTCTCTTCTTCTCCAGGCTGAACAACCCCAGCTCTTTCAGCCTCTCCTCATCAGACTTTCCTTCCAGTCCCTTCCCCAGCCTCATTGCTCTCCTCTGGACTCACTTCAGGCCCTCAATCACTTTCTTGAAATGAAGGGTCCAGCACTGCTGCCAGTACTCAAGGTGAGACCTCACTGGTGCCATTGCAGAGAGAGAATTGCGTCCCTAGTCCTGTGATTGGCTCTTACTGTGACTTTAAACAGCAGGCTTTGTGCCTTGTGCTCCCTTGTACGACTGCATCATTTCGCACCCTCACCAGGTATGGGATTAGTGGTTCTCAACTCTTAAGTAAATCTGGTATCCCAGAAACATAATCTGGGGAAAATGTTATGTGGTCCAAACTACAGTGAAGCAATGAGACAGCTTTAGCCTTGGGTTTTTTCCCCCAAATACCCAGGACTTTCAGAGAATGCACGGAGTCCAGGTCTTATTCCTATTAAGCAAAGATTTCTGATCTCTGAGAAACTTTCTGTTTTACAAGCAGGATGGAATGATCACGTTCAAGGTATAAAAAAAGAATTTCCAGTAGTTTGCAGCTGGTTGTCGCAGGCATTTGCCTTCCAGAAGCGCACAGTTACAGTATCAGGTAGTATTGGTTCCATCAGAATGGCTTCTGTATCCAAAATACTGTCTCAGAGACACATGAAGAAATGTTACTCTAGAGCTTACATCACCATCATCTGATAAGACGAACGTAAAAGGGCTACATGAATATAAAGCTTCCCCGTTTGACTCCCAGTTATTAACCTGGCCTGTAATGAATAGGTTTTCCTGGGAATGCCTTGCATAGTTTCTAAACGTTTTGAAGACTTGATCAAGACCCTGCAGCTAATCCATGCATATAGTTTGAGTTCATGCTAAAGCTAAATCTGATGATTTTAAATCCAATCAGAAATTCTTCAACTTCTCATATATCATTGGTGTAAATAGTGTAAGACACTGAATTGTCTCGGCCCACTAAACTGGGTGGATATTTTCAGAGCATGAGTTTGGATCTGTGGAACAGCTTGGTGGCAGAAATGTCCCTAGGATCTGGTGTCTTATCTTCAAGAAAAGACAAAGAAGAGTTTTCATATATCAAAGCTCCATCTTGGTTCCATCAAGACATGAAGGATAGTACTTGGCTATTCAAGAAGGTTTCTACTAGTATTTGTAACCAATCATAATGTTGTTTTTTTTTTTTTCCTGTGGCAAATGGAAGTGATGAGCAGAAATTGCGCTACCAAAATGTCAGGAATACTTTTTAATCTGCCCTAATTAGTCATTAGTCGTCATTTTTTGAAACATCAGTACTGATGATCACCTGAAGACTAGAGAGGACTGGCTGTCACATGGGCAGTTCAAGCCTTGTGTGTATTAGGTCCTTATTTGAAATAAGATTACAAACAGAGCAACATAATTTTTCTTAGCTGTCATTAAATTGCTCAATATGAGGTTTTGGTATTTTAACATTAGGATTTTCATGACTTTTTTGTTACTGGAAGTGAAGGTTTTGAGTGAAACTACACTCATTTCACCCATCATAAATGGGATTTGCCATGTGTGTCCTCAAGTTGCAGCAGAACCTCAGAAGCTGCAATCAATATCAGAAGTCAATTCAGTGCCCACTTACAAGAGGAAATACAGAGACCCAATTAAGTGAAGAACATGCCAGACCGCAGCAATGGATGAAAACTCAAAGTAGGTTACTCACCCGCAAAATAAAGTTTCTGCTACCCAAAACATTGCCTTGAGGTTGGAGAGAAACAGTGGGAAGTTAAAGATAGGTAAATTAAGCTTGATTAGTCTCAGTGGCATAAATTAGGAATACAAGCTAGCATGAGGGATTATTCCACTCTTACATTTAATTCTCCTCTACTGTTATTGCAGAGCGTTGCATCCAATTGAATCTTGCATGTTTAAATAAAGTTAGTTGTTGCTGAAGACTCTCCGGAGGCCTCCCTGCTGTGGGATTTCTAATCAGCACCAACTAAAAATAGCAGAGAAATTCTCCAGGTTTAAGGCTGACGCAAGACAAAGAAATGGGAGGAAGTGACGTGTTCTGTGCCTGTTTCTAAGATGCATCTCTCATCTATATTATAGTGACACACTTAAGTATTCCAAACTGGGAAGTGTCTTCATCTGAAGAAAAGTCCCAAATCTAATGCCTGCTAGTCGTTTTCTTGTATGGCCCTGGCTCTGACAAGAAACCCTAGAACTCCTCTGTGCCCTCATGTTCTTCCCATATAGAAGGACATCACTTACTGCATGCTGCAGCTGAGAGCTTTGCTTGAGGGTCATCACCACGGACTCCAGCGCTGAGCTGGATGCCTTTTCTCTTGTTTCTCATTGGGAGGGTATGTGTGTAGTGAGAGCAGAGCTACATCTGACAGGATATTTTTGCCATAGACAGCATCCTTGCACAGAAACAAGTATAATTGATGTGGTTTTAAAACACTGCTGTATTTCTATTTAATTATTATTAATATTTATAAAGTGAAAGATATTTAATATTAATAAAAAAATCTCAGGACCCTGTGGTATTGACATGGAGGAGAATTGAGAGATTTCAGATTTTATGCATGTGCTGATTCGAGCCTGAAATTGTCTTGACTGATCCTCTATTATGATTATTATAAAATGCCTGCCTCTGCTTCACCCTTTCTTTATCAATTTTATATTTTAAACTTGATATAATTTGCTCGCGTCGCAGAGCTGAATCACAGTCTAGAGTGGAATTTACAATCTTCACTGGAGTGAGTGAAATTTGATATAAGATTGTAAGAAAAGCTACTTACAGCCCAATTGCAGTATAATCACATCTCTTTAAATTTGTGTGAGAAAATGTTACAGTAATCTTGAACATAGTGATACCAAACTATTTCTTTGGATTCCAAGAATAAACTCCTGTCATTATGTTAAGAAAGACTTGGATTCAGTGCTTAGACAGTTTATATAAAATAAATGGAGGAGGAGTAGATACAATTAACACCCTGGATACATGAATTTAATGGCTTGAAGAGGAAGGTGAAACAAATATTTATTTAACAAAATTTAACAAATATGTATTTAACAATACCTTCTTGGGTGTAAAAGGATACTCAAGTAGAGGTGTGGAGTTCTTTTATACTTCTGTTCCGAAGGAACTTTAATATGGGTGGGCTTGATGAACTTCAAGGTCTTTTCTAATCTGGGTGATTCTGTAATGCTGACTCCCACGTATTAGGACAGGAGGGGCCACGCCACTCTGTCTCAAATCTGTGCCAGCTTTCAGGTCCCATGTGTGCTGGAGAACTCCTGTCCGTGAATGGGGCCTGAGCTAGCAGCTACCAGTCATGGCAGAAGGTGCTGGCACCAGTGCTGCCACTGCATTGTGGAAGGTACAATATAGAAGAGCCCCAGAATCAGGTGCACAGTCTTGGATTGTGTTATTCTTGGAAGTTAGTTTGCAGTAACACATACGCATATTGAGGCTGTTCTGAGGTCCTGTTGACCCTTTTCCGTTTGATACAGATGATGAAGAATAGAGGCATTTCCACCCTCTTGCAGGGCCATGGAAAGGAAGCAGCTCTGCATTGCTCTTGCTTCAGCTCTTTAAAGCAGTTGTGGAAAGAGCAGATTTAACTGCCATCTGTCCTCTGATGTCATCAGAAATGGGATTTGACGTATAATTTGACTGTTTAGAGAAGTATACCTTGTAAAATACATACACTGAATGGATGCTATGAAACCATGCATTTGAGAAGACCTTTATCCATGGAAACTAAATTATTAGAGCTGTAGAAAAAAGGTATGTTAATAAGAACTCTATTAGTAGGTTCTCTTTGCATATATGTAGTGTATTCCTTCCATGAGATTCATGTCTAATCTAGTGTAGTCCAACCACGCTTGTGAGAGTAATTTCCTGATTCATCACCACAAACATCTCTATGTTAGAAAAGAAAGAAAGAAAAGATGTTCTTTAAGTCTTTCATACATTTTTGAACAAATAAAGTGTAGTAGACTCTCCTTGGCTTTGATATTGAACATGTTTATCTTGACATTTACTCTTTTCCTGTATTTTAAGCTTCAGGCAGCAGCAGGGTGTGATGATTGCTGTGGCAGGGGTTTGGACTAGATGATCTTTCGAGGTCCCTAATGATTCTATGATTCTATGATGATGAATCAGACCCTTTTGAAGTAACATCTGTAGGTCTTGTGGAGTATTTTTATGTGAAACTTCATGGGTTGGTCTCAGTTTGGTGTTTGCATCAGCCTTTTATAGAGTACAGTAGTATTAGTCTTAGTATTGGGTGAGATAGACCCGGAATTTATGTCAGAGTCTCCATTTTACTACCTTTGGAGGCAGTGGGGGCAGAATGAAAAATCCATTCCTGTCTAAAAAGACCCAAACTGGGGAACTGAAAGTCTTTGAACATGTGACAGAAAACTCTTTGATGTCTGCCTTGAAGAGAAGTTTCAAGATTCAGACCAATTTTGTGACACCTCAATCTTGTATAAATATTAGGTCCAGGGCTTTGGGCCATCTTTGAATATTTATGCCTTTAAATACGGAATAAATAGTGTTAAGGATCTGGCATATATTGAATTGCTTCAACTGTCAGTCAACAGGATAATAATACTATGCATATTCATACTGCGTTAATTCTTGCATGTAAGAATTTTTATAGGCTGCACCCTCCTTAGGAGATCTGAGTGTGTCTAACATGAGACCATGAAATATTCCTTTTATTACCATTCCTAAGACTCACACAGGATCCCACTTCGCAAAAAAATCATTCAGTTACTCCTTTTGGCCATGGAATTCACTGAAGGACTTCATAGTCAAGAGTTAGACTGGAACCAGAGAGAGTAAGCCACTGCTTTTTGTTGGTATGGTCGAAGTTTCCTTTGCTAGCTGAAAGCTTTTCAACTTCAAATGTTTTCATGTTAATTGCTTTCCTACAACTTTGAAATCCCTGCTATCTGATGCAGAGTTGAGGAGAGATGAATAAAATATATCTTGTTTTTCTTTAGCGTCTTGCTCAAGTATCTTAGCCCACTGAGATTTTTCTGGCTCTAAGCAAAGAGCAGTGCATGTGTGAGTGTACAAATTTACATGCGTCGCCATGATTATGTGTGACAATTAACACGGCAGATGTTTAAGGCTCAAAAATTGGAATCTAAATGGTTCTGAATTAAAGGCTTTTAAGATTTTAAATATCAAAAGCCCTGTCAAATGTCTGGTTGTACAGAGTCAATAATTAATGAAGCACAAATGAGATTATTAATTGGCCTATAATTCAGCATTGGGGATGTGGCTGAAAAACTGAGTTCTTACATATAGTTATGGTTTGTGTTGCTGTCTGTTGTTGGCTAGCTACTCATCAACATGTAGATGTGGCACTAGTGGGCCATGGCTGCTTGGGTTTACAGTTGGACTCTATGATCTTGGAGGTCTCTTCCAACCTTAGTGTTTGTATGATCACTACTGTGTTCTTAAGCAAAGGAAGTTTTCTGGTGTGAGATCCCCTGTGGGAGCTCCCTTTGTTTTCAGTGGGTCCTGCATTCCCTCGTGATGTGTGCAGGAGCCTCATATGGTGCTTTGGAGAAGCCTGATGTGGAAGAAATGGAAAGAAATGACTGCCATGGAGTAAGTTCTGGTGGCCAAAGTCATCAGGCTAGTGGTTCCCAGGTAGTTTTTGTGTATGAAATATTTCCTGTAAAGTTTGTAGGCAGGACCTGACAGGAAATAAAACCACTTCTGGAAGATCCTGACAGTAATACTGTATGTAATCTGTTTTCTGTTTCAGAAAGCTGATTCCTATTGTCCTATCTTATGAGTCACTAATCATAAATTTGTTCTAAGAATGTGAATGGAAAGACTCATGTATAAACTTGGCATGTAGAATACATCTTACCTAGTGCTCCTGGACTTCAGGAAATTCTTACAAAGTAGATTTTGCTGACCAAGGGAGTGCACGTATCCACTCCCTGTGCAGTTATGTGCACGGAGGGATGCACATGTACATCTTTGACGTAACTGGGATATGCTAGCTGCTCACTGACAGAATCACAGAATTACCAAGGCTGAAAAAAGCCCTCTATGATCACCAAGTCCCAACATTGCCATGAAAGAACCTGACACGAATAGACAATGGCCTTTGGACTGCATCTGTTCCAACTCTGCGTCTCCTTCATACTTTGCGACTCAATCTTCAATCTGCAATAGGTGCCTGCTTTTCTATGGCAAATGTTCCCCGCGTCTGGCAGCGTGTGCCATTGCTTCCAAAATGTTAGTTAACATCCTGCCAGAGATGCATGGAAATTTCCACAGGTAGCTTATGTTGTGTCAAATTTGAGGATGCTGTTGTGCATTCATTCAGAGATAAGATGACTTCTAAGTATGAGATTTTAAAATTCAGGCTTTAAAAGATGCCTGGTTCACATGCAACCATATAAATCCCTAAGAACTGTAGTGGTGGTACATGCAGGAACCAGCTCTTAAAAACTGCCTCATTGTTTTTGGTAGCAAAAATAAAATGGAATCCTTGTAGCTTATAAAATAATGTCAGTACCACCTACTGCTTCTCAAGTATTGAAAAGTTCACGAAGGACTTGCTCATCTAGAAGAGAGCACTCTGCTCCTGCTATGAACACATTATACTTAAAAGTAAAGCCTCTATGGAGATTAGCTGGAAATCCATCTAGAACAAAAATGATGGGAGAATTCTTTATTATTTTTATGTTTATTGAGAAAATAAATTGTTTCTGATGAGAAAAATCACAATTTAATGCATCTGGTGAAGACACTGGTGTTCATCGATGTAGATACCGGTTTTAAAATAAAAAAGGAGTCCCCGCTCCCAGCCCTCCTCCCGCTCCATCTACTTCTGTTGCCAGAACAATTTTAGTGTATATTGTTTTGTTTGGAGTAATCAGGCTGAAGTAGCATTAGTCCAGCTTCTCATCTTTTAATTACAGACAGTTTATTGTCTACGCTGCCCCACTTTCTGCATGGTTCCCCACCAGCCAGCTAGACTTAGCAATCTCCATTAATTTAATTTGGCATTTCATTCAATCAGACAGGCTGTGAACATGATGAATATTTTTTTTTAAATAACACAATGCTCATTCTTAATTGATGTCCTTATCAGACATTGTATTTGCCAGAGCTGTAATTATTGGTCAGGCAGCAAAATCAAATCTGCCCAAACACAGTGAAGATGTTCTCCGGTGAAATTATTAAGATACAGTACTTAGACCTGCAAAGTAATTTAGTTTTGGTCTGTAATTACATCTTTTGGGATCGTTATCTTTCTTTTTACTCATAAGGATAGTGTAACCTCCGAGGAATTAATTTGCCAAATATGAAGATAGAACTGAGATCCTGGACATAATATATATTTGTGCAAGGGGATATTATTCTATAGAAAAAAAATGAGCCTGCTGACAGCAGAAAAGAATGATTTTATTAATGGCCATATTTTACGAAGATATGGCTTCTAATTTTATCGCAGAAATGCTGGCAGTGTGATCATTTGAGACTGCCATTTTCCATTGGCATCAGCAACTGCAGAGTCTGGCTGTGGAGTTCTCTAAAATACGTGTGCAAGTGGGTGTGTAATGCTGGGACAGAACTGGTCCAGAGCTGATTCTGCAGGCAGTAGTGAGAATTTTGTCTGCAGATACAATTCCGACAAACTTTAAATGTGGACTTTGACTAATCATTCACTGATAAGTGTGGGAGAACTGGTAGTCTCATGACAGCCGTGTCTGAATTCTGTTTTGCAGTGGGATAGGGCTTTCTTTAACAAAAAAAAAAAAAAAAGGAGAGGAGTGGATTCTATAGTTACTCATACTTTTAGTTATTCTCGAACACATGGTATGCAGTAGTTGACTGCAGAGTTGCAATCATTCCTTTTTAAGCAAAATGTAAACCTCAGCATCAGTTATGAAAAGATAATAAAATGTGGTTTTTTCCCTGTTCTGGATATATTTTGTTTGAATTCTGTATTTGGGGCATTTATTCACATTCCATGGTTTTGGTGGTATTCTGTGCTGGAATAACAACTCTTCCAACAGTTTCTTTCTTGTGGTTGCACTATTAAAGTAGGCGGCAACACTATAAAAAGTATTATTTAGAAAAGCTAACGTTACGTCTCTGATGAATCTAATTTTGCTCTAGAGTACAAAAGTACTAGTATTTTAAAATTCATTTTTGTTCCATTTAGATGCTCAGATTAAATGTTTGGGCTCCTCTATGTCTGGTTTTAAGTTTGTTATGAACTTATTTCTGCATTTGCACTTTTTAGGAGATGAATAGTGGGTGTGAGCTCTGATGAGTCAATTTCAAGATGAAAAAGTTGAAAGTGGTAATAAATACTAATGACTGAATGCTCTAAGTGAAATAACAACTTCATTAAAATTAGTAGCAAAATTCCCATTCACTTTCACATGTTCAAAGTTAGTTATTTTTTTTACTTTTCGTGCTTTTCTAATACTATGGGTTTGTGGTGTAAACTTTTCTTTTGCTCACTGTATTTCTTGCTGAGGCTTTTGACTCATCACAGTTGCCCAGCCAGTAGCTGCTTCTTACTGTTTTGAGATTCTCTGAAGATATTTCCAGTAGGAATTCAGTCATTAAATCACTGAGTTTTACTCTGAACTGCCATAGTGTCAGACTTCTTTCATAAAACAATTGTCCATTAGTCTTGGCTTGCATCCAATGTTTAAGCTCTGATGAGTGCAGAAGGTTGCTTGAAAACCCACGCACCATTGCGCCGTGCTGGTTGGAAGTGGATAGTCTCTTTGTTTGCAAGCAGGTGTGAGAACATCTGGCAGAAGAGGTTTGTTCTATGAAAACTGTGAGTTTTGTATCCCTAGTCTTGGGCAGGAGTTGCTTTGGTCTTCACTAGGCCACATGTTAGGGAAGGAGTAGAGGACATGGATCCTCCCATAGCACTACAAATATACACCCTTCCTAGAAAAGATGGGTGCAGCTAGATGTTGAGTTTCAAGTTTGGCAGTCAAATGCAAGAGAAGGCCTTCAGCAAACTATTTTAGAAACAGTAATGGGTTTTCTTGACATCCTTAGCCATTACTAAGCAGACATCCAGGTTCCCTCATTATGGTCTTTGTGTTGGTTCTGACACGTTTCAGTCGGGCTGATATTCACATGCCCTTGCAACACAGAAGAGTAGAGGACTCAATATCATAGTTTTAATGCAATAATTTGTGTGAAGAATGAAAGCTGTTACAAGAAGTTCAGAAGAGATTTTTTGTTTTATCCATCTGATGAAACCAGCACGTGTGCATGGTCGCCGCTGGTTTGCTGTAACAGTAAGTTGTCCTCAGGCTTTATGTATTTATCAAAAGTTAAGAGGGAGTTTGCTGAGCTTCTGAAATGAAATGCCAAGGCACGCTGAAAAGATTTTGTTCTTTCACAGTTGCAGAGAGAGGGAGCTCTGAGGTCTTTGAATGCAAAAGTTGATGCAAAACCTCGCTAATTACTGTGGCTGCATAATTTGCAGACCCAACACCAGCATGAAACTAGAAGGTAGCTGGGCTAGGTGCTGCATGTTCCTGTCTCTCTGTCCCAGGGTAGTCCAACAGGAGAGACCCCCAGGAGTGTATCTGGGCAGACCAGCTCACTGTATCTCACCTGTAATGTGGTGCCTGCTGTCATCCGTAGTAATTCTCTGAGATGTTTGTGAGGGGTCTGAGGAAGAGATCCTTTAGAAAAGGAATTGAGAAGAATGTTGACTGCAACAAGAGAAACCATCTTTCCCAAATTATTTTACAAAAATAGACAAGAACCCCTTGTTCTATTTAGAGTGATTTATAACTGCTCCCAGCTGATCGCAAAGTGTTTCTAAATTAAAAGCCATTAATTACAGCCTTATATAGATACAAAGATATGCAAGAAAGTGCTTTGTAATTCCGGCTCCGCACTTCAGGTGAGAGCTTTTTAAATTATTTGGACCATTGGAGCCACCTGCTTGACTAAACGCGGAGGGCCCTGTGTTTCAGTACTCATCAGTGCATTGCAGTGTTAACATTGTTAGTGATTTTTCTCATTTCTCCAGGGCAAATACTAATTAATGGATACAATTCACAGCTGATTAGCTGTAGTTTCTTCAGTAATTACATTCGCAGACTAACTGTTCAGAAGAGGATTTCTAACCCAGTTCTTATTTCACTCGAAGCTTAATTTGTTTTTTGAATTGTTTAGGCCCTTAAGATAATAACCATTTTATTTTCCTTTGTTATTAGAGATACTGTTAGATAATAAGAAAGTTTAGTCTTAGAAATACTCACTGATAATTGTTGGGGGTGCCTTCAATGGATTGCTAATCCAGAGGCAAAAATTGAATAGAAATAATATTAGTTGTGATCTGTACTAAGGAAACTGTAAAAACGCTAGGCTCTGACATCAGAGCTGACTCACATGCTATAGAGTCCTAAATATTGTAGTCCAAGAACAGACTGAGTCTAAGGACATGTACTTGTAACTTTTGGCTTTGACATTCCTCGTTACATCATTTGCTTCTGTAATCTTTATGAAATGGAAAATTACATTGTCACTTGCCCTTTTGTTTTACTTTAAATTAAAAACAAAAGGAAGAAATGCAGCTTGGCAGTCAGAACAGCAGCAGCTGTGGGTAGAGGAATATGTGTAAATACAAATCTCCTCAAGGTAAAAGCTACATTTTCATTTCGTGACACTGGAGCTCCTAAGATGCTGCTACAGAAAGACATTGAGGTGCTGGAGTGGGTCCACAGAAAGACAACAAGGCTGGTGAAGGGTCTGGAAAACAGGCCTTATGAGAAGGAGCTGAGGGAACTGGGGCTATTTAGTCGAGAGAGGAGGAGGCTGAGCTGCTATCTACAGCTACTCCTGCTTATAGTGAGGCTGGTGCTGGTCTCTTCTTCCAAATTACTAATGATAGTATGAGAGAAAATGGCCTCAAGCTGTGTCAGGAGAGGTTAAGATTGGATCTTAGGAAGGAGTTCTATTGCTGAGAGTGGTTGGACACTGGAACAGGCTGCCCAGGGACGTGGTGGAGTCACCATCCCTGGAGGCATTTAAAAACGAGTAGTTAGAGCACTTGAGGCCACAGCTGGAGAGATGTTGGTATGAGGGCTGGACTTGGTGATCCTGGAGGTTCTTTCCATCCATGAGGATTCTATGATTCTATACACCCATTAAAATGAGATAGGGATCGCTTTCCACTGATTTCATGGAATCATTAGGGATCAGAAGGGATGCTGAAAAATCATCTAGTCCAATCCCCCCACCACAGCAGGATCACCTAGACCAAGTCACACAGGAACAGATCCAGGTGGATCTTGAACGTCTCCAGAGAAGGAGACTCCACAGCCCCCCTGGGCAGCCTGTTCCAGTGCTCTGTTAATCCTCACTGTGAGGAAGTTCCTTCTGATATCGATATGGATCCTTATCCAGTGTTAGAGCCACACTTGCCTGTGGTAAGTTTGTACTTGGGTAGAATGTGAAAACTTGACTTGTTTGGTTTTTTTGATGTTGTTATTAAAAGGACAACCTTTTTGGAGCTGTTTGAGGTTTTCATGTAAATCTTCAGTTTGCCACTTAACAGAGATGAGAAAAATCTCTCCTGTTGATCTCAGTGTTGAGCTGCATCCTTGTGTGGCAAATCCACACACGCATGGCCTTGTGTGCCAAAACACTAGTTTTGAATGTGCAGTTTTATTTGAATTCTTTCATCTCCAAAACTCGGTGAAATCTGGGGTTTTCAAAAATAGATGACATTGCTTGGGCATCCTCATAGCTGCGGATAACATAGTTCTGATAGCTATGAGACAGCCTGCATGTTGTGGTAAGGCCTCTGTTGCTTTGTGTGTGCTATAGGTTGAAAGATTGAGCATATTAAGTACTCAAGTGGGTACTTCAGAATGAGGAATCTCATCTCATATTCCTTCTTCCATGTGATCATGTGGGGATGTTGCTGATGTCCTGTCTTATCAATCCTACAAAAAACAAGATACGCAAAGCTCCAAGTCCTGTGTTCATTTTCCTTTATTCATCCTCTATCAAAACAATTGTCTCCTCTNAGGTCTGAAATACTTCCCGCAGGTGCTGCAGTAGGTATTGAGCTGGAGCAAAGTAGTTTTTCTCTCTGCTCTGAAAGCACACCACAGTTTCTTCCTTGGAAAGGATAGTCTGTGCCCAGGGCATGATTGACCCATCCTCAGGCACTTCTTGCAGTTCATGCTGCTGGTGTTAATGTTGCTGTTGTGCTTTTGAGGGTGTGGGAGTGTCCAGCTCCAGCAAGATCTGGCAAAATAAAACCTTTCTGAAAAAAAATAATGAAAAGCTATAAAAGTACTTATTGGCTTTAACTATTGTTCATTCCTGAGTGTTTGGAAAAAACAATGACATCCAAGAGGATCCTTTCAGATCACTCATGTGTAGGGATTGCACCTCAGTGGGAGCAGTGCTCAGGACAGTCCACCCTGGCTGTACATCTCAGGGTCTCAGTGGGATGGCTGATTTGATTTGATTTGATTTCTTTTGATTTGGTGTTAACATTGAGGGTGGGCATGGGACCTCAGCTGGAATGGACAGACAATGGAGGACTGTTTGGCTTTTCAATTCTGTGGAAATAATGGGTTTGCCAGAACACCACTGCAGGCTCTCAATCTTCTCCTTACTGACTTCATCTCTTTAAAAACCAACTCTGCCTTTGTTAGTGGAATGCCAGCTCAGGCTCTCTGCAGAAGCATTCTAATGGCTGTCAGGAAAGGTGTAGTGGAGCTGAAATGTCTTTTCCACAAAACAGTGACAGTCCCTTTCCAATGGGTACTTAATTCTCAAAGTTACTTGTAGTCCTGTAGAGCGGCCCCCACATGAACAAAGAAAGTTGAAGAGATGCATTTGGACCTCTTCCATATACAGACCTGGGCATGCAGTGTATGTGATGATGATGATAATAGTAATAATAATGTTGTATCCAATCTAGTTGTGACTTCAGAGAACAAAATTACATCTTCTCTGTTTGTTGTTTTGTTTCTGTTGGGCTGCCTTCCCCCCCATCTCCCCCAACTTTTTTCTGTGCCAGCAAGGGGGTAAAGAAAAGTTATCATGGCATGCATTAATATCCAAATATTTATTTTTCTTTCAGTTTGGGAACAATAACAGCTACATGAACATGGCAGAGGCAAATAATGCATTTCTTGCTGCAAATGAGGTAGATGTTTTTCTTTTTTCTCTATGCTCATATTCTGCTGTTTGCTGGGATAATTTAACAGACTTTGAATGGATGAAGTGGCGAATTTCTGTGTGTTTTATGGAGCACAAAATAAAGACTTTAATGAGAATGAAAATAACCTGACAGCTCTCCATTACCAGTCAATTTAGCTGTCCATAAGGCTGTTACTTACATAGCATGTCAATAGAAACAAATCTGCTCTATGGAGGAAAAAAATCATAAACAGAAGGAAACAAATGAAAAGCTTAGTAGGTGTAGGCTTGGAAAGCTCAGGAATAGTTGTTACTAGCTAATGTGCTAATTCTGTTATGAACAGTTTAATCTGGGTTCATAGTACTTAAATAAGTTAGAAAACCAAGCCCAACTTTGTGCTGTGTGAAGGAAACTTCTGATCAGGATCAAGAGCAAACCCAGGGGCTGGGCTCAGGGAGGCTGGCTGGGTTGTGGGGGTGATGGATTTCAGTGCTGTCTCAAGGATAAGATCAGGAGAAAGGTTTAGCAGCTACAGTCTCCTTGTATTCCTTGCAGTTAATAAATTGCCAAGATGCTAATGCTGACCCCAGTTCCAGACAGAAACACTTTTGCCCACCGCTAGAACCCAACAGCCCTTATTCTAAAGGGAAGGATGAAATCTGCAGAATGCATGGTCTAGTGGTGTGCGTAGTAATAATGAGAATTCAGGATTTATATGGGATGTATGCCGTAAATGATCTTCTCAACATGAGCAAAGGGTAGAAAACTGGGCAGCCTTGCTGTTACTTGTTGTTTAGTGGTGATTCAGTCTCAGGTATTTTTATGCATTCTGAAAAAAGCCATCTCAGAGGAAAAAAGCAGCAAGGTGTAACAAGAACCGCGAAGGTTAGAATCAAGGCTCGTGTTTTATGAGCCATTTATACAATGGTCACCATCTCTTTTACCCAGCAAGACTGCTTAGATAAGGGAATATTGTTTGGCACTAGCTCCAGTGTTATTTGTGATAATGAACACAAACCCCATCTGTAATGACAACATGATGTTTCTTTCTGTAGAATTTCTTTCCTACATTTGAATCAAACATTGATGAAAGCTCTGCTGCCAGCAGCTGTTCAGAGACAATTTAATTCCAGCTGTGATAATTCACCGTGTCAGACATTGGCTGTTATATGTTGATACAACAGTTCTCCAGATTTGCATTTTTATCAAAAGGAACAAATGTTTTGAACATTTCAGTGCAGATGGCATTTAAACATGCACACAGTTGTGGTTGGGGTTGTGGGGGGTTTTTTGAAATGTGTAAGATATAAATATTTGAAAAGCTAATAACTTGAAAAAGAATGTGATTGGTGAAATAAATCCCACCAATATTATTGACCAGCTTTTGGTCAGATCAGCACCTTTCTGCAATCATGAGTTATGTGCTGCCCAGGCTGTTTGTACAGATTGAGTAACCCAGTGATTTGGATTTAAGACCCATTTCCTAAGGGGCCTTTTTTCTCAGATTCTATCTACTTGATCCTCAATCTGCAGTCTGTTGCATGGGTTGTTTTATTTAAATACACGTATTTGGACAAGGTGTATTGTGAGAATAAGATTCACATTTGAAGGTATTCATCAGTTCCTTCTCCCGTTTGTGGGAAGCTGTAAGGATTAAGATGAACGCTGCTTTTCTCTGTAATGTATTATTATCTAGCAGCGTTATGTATTTATACAGCTGTCCTAGAGTTATACTGTTAGATGAGGGAAAAAGATCCAATTGTTATAATTACTGCTATCTCATAAATATGTCAAGTGAAGAGAGGTTCAAATGTACTTTAATAATATTGATTTCACCGAACCTTTTGCTTGAACAAGGAATAAAAATATGATTAAGTGTGAGTGTTCGCATTAAAGCGTGAACCGAACTTTGCAATTACTGCACTACAATGTATTTAATTATAGTGGGTTTACATTTACATGAATCTAGCTTTCTCAGTATGATTTTTGGGCCCGAGCACTGCTGAGCTAGAAACCCATTTTATTCCTGTAAATAATGCCTTGTGAGCGTAATCCTAGAGCACAGTGAGGCTTAGGCAGCTCCACGTTTGCTTTATGCTTTCCGTCTCGATGTCATGATTACTTCGACCCATTTTAAAACACCTTAAATATTTATTGAAATAATATTTCAAGTGTTAATTACAGTGGTAATGAAAACAGCCAAATGCCACATATCAAGAATGAGTGTTTATCCGTATTGTTAATGTGATACGTTAGATTTCATTAAGCAGTAATGGGGTAGCAAATGAGTCACAAATTACAGTTGCATCTGTTACTAGACCACATTAGTGCCAAAATAACTGCAAAAGCAGCCATAGGGTTGTGTTCATTAGCCAACCACTTCTCCTGGCCAATCCATCCTTTGTGTTTGGGAACTATGGGGTCCACAGGAAGGAAAATTCACACCTTTTGTAGTAGAGCAGTGGGGATGTCAAATGTCTCCCTAATCCAGGTCCAGCTTTCACATCCAGAATTAAGTTCTAGCCTTGCAGCTTGAGCGAGATGAGTGGAGCCTCAGCAGTCTCTGACAGCGCTGCAGACCGCAGCAATCTGGGACCTCATCATTTCTGGTGTGAGACCAATAATGACAGCTGACAGGTTCTATATGCAAGCAAAGGTTTTCCTTGTGTTTCGGTTTCCATCGTCTCTCAAGCGGTTATTAATTTATATCATCATTAACAGTTTGAAGGATGACAATTTGCAGCAGTTAATGAGATCTTTCACTGAACATATCATTTTTAAATTAACTGGCATTAAGTCACTCTTTCAAACAATGTAAATAATACATAAAGCAACTCCCTCCCCCCTCCCTGCCCCCAACCTGAATCCTGAACTAATGCAAACAAACAAGTCTGAGAGCAGCCTGGCATGTCCAGAACAAGACAAGAGTGCCTATTTTAGGATTGCCAACTGCCCAATTTGATCAAGACAGCTCTGATTTGGGTACATGTAAAAGGGCCTAATTTCAAGCACTGTGTTTCTGTTAAGTAGCAGTGGACCTGAAATAATAGATGAAAGTTCATTTAACTCTCAATAAATTTGAATAAGCGTAGCTCACTTGTTTCCCAAATAAAAGTCAGCAGTGCCGAAGCCAGATACAGACCCTGCTTGAATAAAGATTATCTCTGACAGGAACATGCACACGTACGAACGTGCACAAACCCTGAAGATAACTGGAGGTAAATGTTTTGCTCAAGGCATCTTAACAGGTGTTAGGTTTGTAAGAAACCCACTGTTCAAACAAAGCTGGCTGCTTCAGAGAGCACAGAGAGCTTCCCGATGTACGTCTCCTGCAAATTGCAGCCCTTGGTTAAAAGCGTGCCTTGTGCTTTTGGGACAGACGAAAGGAAGTTAAGACCACAGTTACAATATTTCGTGTTTATTAGTGGAGAAAAAGGAGACAAAGGATGCAAAATGGTCAGTGCAGTGTGTTTGTGCTTCAGGATTGTCGGTATTTTCTGAAGCACGAGAGAAATGCGAGCTGCTTGTGCTAACGTATCAATAAAGGGGCAATTTGTTAAACAGCCAAAGCCCGTGTAGCTGATACTCAGCCTAACAACAAAGACAGATGTTGCTAATTAAGTCCGCATTAAAAAACTGTTAATACCAATACTCCATTCAAACCATATGATAATGAGACTTAAATCTTTAATCAGAATGCTCCGCAAGCCCCTTCAGTATATGAAACTTTAATATTTTGCTGAGGATAGAGTTGCATTTGAGCACACAACAAGTTCTGGCCTGCAGGGCTGGAGGTGAAAGCTGACAGCAGTGAGTCCTAACGTGGTCTGCCTTGTCCTGTCCTTTTCCAGCAGACATTCCATACGCCGAGCCTTGGGGATGAGGAGTTCGAGATCCCACCCATTACTCCCCCACCCGAGGCAGATCCTGCGCTGGGCATGGCAGATATACTGCTGCCCTTTCAGGGCCTTGGTGACCAGCTGCCTGCACAAGGAAATGAATTTACACCTCAGTTCCCTCCCCAGAGCTTGGATCTGCCCTCTATTACAATATCCCGAAATCTCCTGGAGCAAGATGGAGTCCTCCACAGCAATGGACTGCACATGGTAGGTCTGGTTCTGCGGGTCTTCCTGTCGCCTGATCTAGACTATGAAACGCAGTAACGTAGATCTGTGTTGTCTCTTGCTTTTAACTGCCCTCTTCTGGTTTATGGGTACTGCAGCCTGACCAAGCACTTGCCCACATTTGGTATTGCATGACAGTGCTCTCTGTATGAGCGATGCCACATATTGTCGGTGTTACGCAGCAAACAATGTGCTGGTACTCGGTTCCCTAAGACGGTTGGCACATGGTTAAAGGTTTAATATACAATTGTAGAATCACAGGGTTGGAAGAGACCTCCAAAGGTCATCTGCAGCAAGCAGGGTGGATTCATGAAGAAGAACATGCTTGTTGGTGAACAGTGCAGTGCTGTACTGTGTGGGAAGAGGCAGCTGGGATTTATAGGCACAGAATGGCAATTTGGGGAGTGGACTTGAAAGCCCATTTCCAGCAGCATCCTGTGCATCCCAAGAGCTCCTAAAGTTCAAAAATATGTTCTACAGTCTTCACAAGCATCACAAGTGGAAAGATCATTGTGTTGGCCAGGGGGAACTGCTGTATTTAGAAGGATCTGCTCATGTGTTACTCAAGTATGGAACCACATCTGACAGCCATCAGGACATTGAAAAGTACAGTATTGAGAGTGGCTGGGAAAGGCAGCCAAGTCACAGTGTGCCAGCAGTAACAAATTGTTTATTTCCCTGTATCCCAAATATTCCATGGGCAATCTTTATAAATGGAAACTGATATATTTTTCTAATTATTTGAACTCACAATAGAAGTGATGATGCATTACCTTGACCATACTCAGAAATGCAGAGCCAGGAAAGTACTTTGCTCAATCCGGTACTCAAGTTAATTGTAGAGGCTGGGTCTGTTCCTGGGCTGTTTGTTCTCCAGAATGGGAAGGCATGACAAGGGTGTGGAAAAGGACTGAATGGCAGGGACCATTAGACTAATTCCAGTGATGGTTCTGTTGATTAGAACAATCAAAAGCAAGGCTGAGCGATGTCCATACATCCCATGGCTGTGGTCTCCACAGGAGGGTGTACAGAGCAATTTCCACTTTGGTGTGTTCCTTTCAGCTGTGGAGGCATCATCTCTCCTTGGGTGTCTCTGGACTGCTGTGTGCACTAACGTTCTTCAGAGATGAGACACAGCAGTAAGTCAGTTTATCATCCTTAGTGTTTCAAACTCGGTGGTTACAGTCAGAATTAGTGTCTGTGTTGCGCGTTGAGGACGGCATGTTTAGCTTGAACAGATACTTTACATAAACTGTCTGTTTCTCTGAGTAGCTGTTTTATATAGGACTTTTTGCTAAACTTGCTGTAGTGAAAGTACGGATTTACTGTTGGACTTTGATAAAGATCATCATGGTGTCATGATTTCATGGAAAGCTTTTTCTTCTTTTTTATTATTCCAGCAAGCAAAAATTAATTAAAGATTTACAAATGAACATGCTGCAAATACTTCTCACAAATTCCTTGGGCTGCTGGCTTCATTGCAGATTTTAATACTTCCTTAAAGGCTATGAAGAGCAGCTAGCACCAGTACAGAACTGAGCACAAACTGCTCACTGTGTAGGAGCACAGAATCCAGTCATTCCAGAGGCAGGGACTGTCTAAACCAGGGCTTGAAAGGTGGGACACTGCTTTCCAGATCCCATTCTGCATGGGATTTTGGATGACATGGACTACTAAAGAAAGATCAGATTAATAAAACCTGAGACTCAGGAGTGTTATGCCTGAAACCTAAGGTAAACTTGCTCAAAAATATCTAATAATGATGATGGGCTGGATCAGTGCTGTGCTCCCCTGGGTACATGAGTGTCCCCTCAATGTCATTAAGTAGCTCATCACCTAACCCAGCTGGGCCTTTTACTTCCTTTCACTGAACATGGATATCCATGAGTGAATGCACAGTTGCAACCAGAAGGGATACCTGGTTAGGTATCTCTTCCCTCACCTCTTGGTGAGCAAATCTCATCCCTGTGTGAAAGGTTTTATGTAAAATTTTCCTCTCTTTCTAGACTGTGTAGGAATGGATGTTGATGTTTTGACCAAATAGGCCAAAAAGAGTATCTAGAGAAGCTCATGCCTTCATAACCCAGTAGTCCAGTGCTATTTTCTTGGGTGACTGCCAGTTCAAAGCTGTGGATCAGGAACTTGTGTCTTGTTTTGCTGCAGAGAACTATCGAGGAGCCAGATAAGGAGGTTTGTGTCAGTCACTTTCCCATAACTGCTTGATTTGTTTGATCCTGTGAGAGACGGACTGGCTCCTGCCATTGTATTTCAATCCACAGTCTTTTCGCTCTTAAATGCTGAGGTACTTTCAGCAAGTTCAAAAACATTAACTGAGGGTCCTTGCGTTGGTTTCCCCTGAATTCACGTGGCTCTCTTCAATACTCAAATTTTCCAGCAGTTAATCTGTATTTCAAAAATAGAAAATGAAAACATTCTATCATATTTTATGTAAAAAACGTGCACTTTATTAAACTGGTAAATATTTATTAATAATATTAGAATTCATCTTTAAATTAGACATTTTATGAATTACCTTGCCTCGGAGCTATAAAAATTTTATTGCAGCAATAAAAAAATGTAAAGGAGGCATTTTGACTATGAAATTTCATTTCATGGTCAATTGAATTTACTATATCTGAAAGAACTGAAGATGGGGTTGTAAAATAATTATGATGTTCGTATACACTTGCAGAACAATGTTCTTATCCAGCGATACTGAGATAGTCTTATTTAAAGGCTGTATTAATAGTGTGTTGCTAGTCACTAAAGCTTCTTAGCTGAATAGAAACTGAAATTATTTTCATATGCAGTGCGGCGAGTTTATTGGTTATCTTGTGCAGCATTAGAGAGCTTTACTGTAAGCAGTATTTAATTTAGATAAATGTAGTCCAACTCTGTGGAAAAGTCCGGTAGAAGAATTTCACCTTGAAGAAGTGTCATGAGATTTTAAATCACAAATGTTGAAAAAAACCCTAAAATGGGTTTGGACAGAATTATGATTAATACTGTGTGTCTTTGGCTTTTTTCTCTGTACTACCTGACATGTTCACCTATAAACTTGAATGCAGTATTGCCAGAGGCATGGTTAAAAATAGGTTATGTCAAGGTTTTCCTATGTCTCCCTTAGGGTGCGGAGTTGGCTAGCTACATCGTAATACTTCTGCAAGCATCTCGCATATTTCCCACAGGAAGACCAAAAATAATAAGGAAAAGGGAGGAAAAAAAAAGGAGGGGGGGAATATCATTCTCTTTTTAACATGTTCTTTGTGTTTTGGTGTATTGAAAAAGATCATTCAGCGGTGCCAGAAAGTTATTTATCCACAGCATTAATGTCACCTAGCGATTGTTAGAGACGATGCTGATGAAGGAACAATTATTCATACTATGGAGATATAC